>JASDQU010010263.1:61168-72421 GCA_032191745.1 Picea mariana | reverse complement strand
CATTAAAGACTTGGACTCATGTTATTTGACATAGTCCTATATTATTTTTGATTTGAAATTTCAACGAAGATCATAATCCAAAGAGGAGTACCACCTCTCTAAAAATGTAGGAGGATTCATATCCTCATGAGGTTTCCATTTCGGTATTAACATATTCAAACATCAACAATACCATGATCACAAAAGAAGAATAGGGGATAGTACTAGGATGGATAACGCCTTTGGTGAGCAATTCTTGAACACTTTTCTCAATTTCATTTTTATGGGCAAAGGGATGACGATAGGGAAGAACATTGGGAGGAAGGATATCAAGGATGAGGAGAATGGAATGATCATGAACACCATGGGAAGGAGGAAGTCTCTGGGGAGTGGAAACAATAGTTTGATGTTTGTAGAGGATGGATTGGAGTGAAGGAGGCACAAAGGGTGTCTTAGTGGTGTGAATGGAATGGAGTTGTGAAATAATGATGGAATGACCTTTTTTTAGGAGATTTTCCATGCGATGGGAACATATGACCTTAGGGGAACCTACTGTGATTCCTTGAAACTTATACTGTTGGCTCTACTAGTTGAATTGCATGGTTAATTCCTTAAAATCCATGAGAATGGGGCCCAAAGTCCTTAACCATTCGACACCTAACACAATGTCACAACCAACCATGTCTAAGGAGGAAAAACTTAAACACAAGGTATTCTTGGATTCAAATTTCAAGGAAGCTGAAAGAGATCATAACAGTACTATAATCAAACATTTATCATAATACAGTTGCAACAATCCATGTGAATCAATCAAACATGAAATCTCTTAGTATTAGATGCAAATAAGATGGAGTAAGAAAGATGACTTAGATTAATCAAAATGTCTCAAAAACAAATACATAACCAAAGAATCAGTTGTTCTCAATCAAAATATTAAAATAGCAGGGATCCTAGCTCAACCAGTCGACCTTAAAAAAATATCAAAACTGCCTATATATGCTAAAATGCTGCAACCACCAGGAATGTGATCAGATTACTGCCTTCAAAACCTTTAGTTGGTGCCCACTCTGTCAGGTTGTGTAGACCTCATGATGTCAGACACGATCCAGACATAGTTATGTTCTTTATAGGAAAAATTTCCCATAAGGAAGCTTTGGATCGTAAGTGCACCTTCATGGCTACTCTCTGCAACATTTTCCATTTATGGGATTTGGCGAGGTCTCAATTGCTGCCCACAATATTCAATAACTATATTCATTAGGATTGGGACTGGGCCTGACACCCATAACTATTCTCAGATGGTGCCAATGACTTCTACGAGTCCATCCTGATGCCTCAAGGCCATGAATGGTCTTTTTCTATGACCAATGCGATCTTTGTAGGTGAAAATCTGATAATGTATGCACAGGGGTGATGTGGAGCGAGGTGCTTGGATAAAACTCGCATGGCCCAACGAGTGAGTGACAACCATGTGGAAGGAAGTGATTGGGGGGAGCGGAGGCTGGGAAAAGGTATCGGGAAGGGATATGTGATAGGTTGAGAGAGGTTGATTGAGCTTCTTAGGCCTCTAATATTTTTGTTTTCCCTATGGAAATCATGGACAAAATGCCACATGATTTACACCATAATGAAATTGAGGGTAAAGCTCAATTTTTGTCTGATTTTTAAGAAATAGTCTACAGATCCTTGCGTTAACATATAGGCTCCATGGGGGATAGAGACCTCCCTGTGATGCTCTAAGAACTTCTTTTACAGTTTCAGTGCCTTAGTATTGGGTTGTGGAGTCACTTATAAAAACCAAAAACAAAAGAAAAATAATATTTACAATGACATGAGAAGCCACTCATGGCTTAAGTAAAAAACTTCTTCAAAAAATGTCCATTTACAGGGCTACCAAAAACTCTAGTATCCTCCAAATCCTTCGACTTGTAAGTGCTATTTGAAAAAACCTCAGAAATTTTGAAGGGGTCGATCCATAAGGCCTCAAATTTACCGTGCTTGCCTTTATCTTGTTTAGGTGCATCCCACTTGAGTACTAGATCTCCCAACTGGAAATCCTTTTTGTTTACCTTATTTTCAAAAGCCTGCTTGATCTTCTGTTGTTGGTCATGTGCTTTTTCCACTAGCTGCTCCCTAGTCTACTGCACTTCTACCAACTGTTGTATTCTTCTAATCATATCATTTGGTTCTCCCTGGTAGTATTGGAATAATTTTTCCACAAGCAAGGCGAGATGAGAAGGAAGGACGACCTCAACTCCATACACAAGCTGGAAAGGAGAGACACCAAGAGATCTCTTTGTTGTCACTCGGTCAACCCATAGATAAAATTTAAGCTTTGAATCCCATGCTTTCTTATTGTCCTCTAACAGTCTTTTGATGATCTTAATAAGGATCTTGTTAGAGGACTCTTCTATTCCATTCCCTTGGGGGTAGTAAGGATTAGAGTGAATCAATGTGATTCCAAACTATTCACAAAACTTAATCAATGGTTCAGCCTTAAAATATGAAGCATTATCAGTGATAATTCTCTTTGGGCAACCAAATCTTGCCACAATATCCTCAAGAAAACCAATGATTACTTTGTGGGAATCATTTCTTGTGGGGATAGCCTCGATCCACTTAGTAAAGTAGTCTTTGGAAGTCAAGATCCATCTATGCTAACCACTTGAAGTAGGGTGGATTTCCCCAATAAAACCTATGCCCCATTGTTGAAAAGGTCCTGAAGTTACCACATGCTTCAATGACAAATATTTGAGCTACAAATTTCTAGAGAACTTCTGACACTTAACGCAAGCCCTGATTTTAGAACAAACATCAGTGAAGAGGCTAGGCCAAAAATATCCAGCCCTGAGAATCCTGTAGGTTGTGGTTCTCCATAAGTGATGCCCCCCACATAAACTGTCATGAAAATCATACATGATCTTTTGGGCTTCATGTGGGTCTATACACCTCAATATCACTTCTAAAGGGTCTTTCCAATATAAGACTTGATCAATCAGATAATATTTAATTTATTTGAGCTTTAAAGATCTTACCTTGCTCTTTTCCATGCCATCAGGAGGCTGCAACTTATGTAGGAAAAATATAATGTTCTTGTACCAAGTGCATCCTGGCAATGGGGGTGTGACTTGAGGTTTTTCATCAGACAACTCATCTTGTTGATTCTCTGAGTAATTGTTGATGAAGTTTACCACCAAGACTTTGTAATTAGATTCATCCAACAACCTCGCTAAACCTTGGCCTTTAACCAATTTGGTGGGATTTATTTCAAGATCAAATTCAAAGATCTTGGCAATCCACTTGCTCCTTCTTCTATCTATGTTAGGTTGAATGAGGATCTCCTTCACAGAAGCTGAAGGGACAAATGCAATGACTTTTGAATGTAGCACATAAAATATGAAATATTTGAGAGCTTAAACCAAAGCATAGGCTTTTTTTTCCATGATGTCATACTTTATTTCAACATCTCTCAGTGCCATACTGAAAAAGGAAATGGGTTGCTCTAACCCTTCAACATTCTTCTGCAATAAAACAAATTCTACTGTGTCGCTACTGTGTCAGATGAAGAAAAAGAGAAAATAAAAAACTTCTTGGAGTAGTTAGGACTGATAAGCACATGTGCTTCAGTCAAGGCCTTATTTATCCAATTGAAATAATTACGAGCTTTAGAAGTCCACTTGATCTCATTTCCCTTCCTCAGCATGGATGTGATAAATTTTACAATTTGAAACAAACCTTCATAGAAAATTAATTTTCCCCAAGAAAGACTGAACTTCTTTCTTGGATCTAGGGAGTGACAAAGTTTGGATAGCTTCTACCTTACTTGAATCAATCCTTACTCCCTCATCTTACATGATGTGTCCCAATAATTTCCCTTCTTTCATGGAAAATAATGATTTTTTTGGATTTAGATAGAGGCCAAATCTTCTACATTTCAAGAAGACTCTTTTCAGATGATCATAATGTTTTTTATCAGATTGTGAGAACACTGTTATGTCATCCAAATAAATGACTACAAACTTGTCCTTCTTTCCAATAAAATCTATGTCCATGGCTCGCTGAAAGGTTTCTCCTGCATTCATCAATCCAAAGGGCATCTTAGCATACATGAATGTACCCCAAGGAGTGGTGAAGGTTATCTTCTCTCTCTCTTCAGGCAAGACAGAGACTTGATTGTATCCAGAAAATCCATCAATCATAGACATTCTGGATGCCCCTATCACCCTCTGTAATATGTGTTCCATCTTGGGCAAGGGGTAATTGTCTTTCTTAGAGCTTCTGTTCAGATTTCAGAAATCCACACAAAGTATGATTTCTCCATTTTTCTTTCTCACTGGGACCAAGTTGGCCACCCATTCACAATACCTCAAAGAAATGATATTCTGGGCATCCAAAATCTTTTTTACTTCTTTCTCCATAATGGGCAGCAATGTAGGATTTATTTGTCTCAACTTCTGCCTAAATGGATTGGACTCTTCCTTCAATGGGATCGTGTGCTCAATGATATTTGTGTCATATGTCCTTATATTTGTGTCATATGTCATATGATATTTGTGTCATATTTCCAGGAAAACACATCAACGAACTCTTTCAACAACTCAACATATTCGACCCTTTGCTCTCTTGACAAGCTACTTGACAACTTGACAAATTTGGGATATTTCTCTGTACCAATATTGTACTCATTTATATCAGCATCATCAACTAAGCCATTAACCTTTACTTCCATATCATTCACATCGAACAACCTTTCTAAAGGAACTAGTCCCTTCAGACTGTGGTTTCTAGGCAACTGGACAATATGGTGATTAGCAATTTTATTTAAAAATACATCAGCATGAGGACTACTTTCAGAATCATGATCCTGATCAATATGTAATGTAGAGAACTCATCAACAGACTCAAGAATTTTTTTGATCTCATTATCATCCTCAAACACATTCCAATTCTTGATATTGTCAGGTACAGAGGGTCTATATTTCACCCCTACATCATACTTGATTTTAGGTGGAAATGGGACTCTGAAATGGCTTGCTTAAACAACCAAAGAATCAACCATGGTATTCTCCTCTCTTGGAATAAGTGAAATGTTGAAAGCTAGGAAGAAACTGTCAACTAGGTCCTGTTAGCACTAGGAGTCACCTTCAGATTGCATGGAAGGCAAGCCCAATACCCATCAAGTTATAAGTGAATGTAAAGGGTCAAATGGAAAAGGACTCAAGTGATAATGTTCTAAATCAGATAACAGGGCTAGCATGTACCAGCAATTAAGGTCTTGGATAACTTCAATCAGTAGTTTGGGAGTAAGTATGAATAGAGGGAAGACTTGAATGAGAGAAGTGTAGGGGCTGCTGTAAACATCAGGTCCATAAAATCCCAAGGAGGAAAGTTTCTTACACAAGATCTTCTTGAACTGAGAAACTAAGGAAGCTAAATACACATCATGATAACATAATGATCAAACATCCATCATAACATCACCACAATCATTCATCTGAATCATTCAAAGCATGAACATTTAGCATCAAAAGTAAATAAGATGAAAGAGAAGCTGATTTCTATTAGTCAAAAAGTCTTAAGTCCAGTACATCACTAGATCACAGTTACTTCATCAAAATATTACAGTATAAGGGAGCCTTGCTCAACCATCCGAACCTACTAAAGCAATTGATCTATCTATTTATAACAAAAGGGAGGAAGCAACTGAAGATACAAGCTGGCCTCCTTCCCTTGAAAAACTCTAAACATTTATTTTCTCTAACAACTTATCTAACCACCTATGCTATAAAATAGGAAAAATGTTGGTGACTAATCCAAATGAACTTCAAACTGAATTGATTCCCTTTTGCTACACAACTCCTTGTTTTCCATGTGTCTTTCAAAGCATGTGGTTTTCTTCATGCCAGCTGATGTTTCTCCATCCTTCTCCATCATCAATTAATCCAAAAGTTGTTAGCTTGGTCCTCCTAGATCCCTGGTGTTTGTTGGCAGCTTCCTTGGGTAGAAAATCTGGGTAGCGCATTACAAGGAGAAAAGGTAGCACCTATAGGTAGCGCCACTATGCTACATATGCATGCAAACTTTTTCCCTCTGTAAATTATTCAGTAGCGCCTGTAGGTAGTGCCTCTATTCTGCGCATATGTACAGACTCCGCTCTCTGTGCAATATTGGTTAGTGCAGTTAGGTAGTTCCACTGTGTTGCGCTTGTATGGAAATTCCGTTCTCTGCCAAATATTAGTTAGCGCAACTTACGTTGCGCCTGTGTGTAGTCTTAGGTAGCATTGCCAAAACGCAACGTCTTCCATCTTGAACATGTAAAAAACAATTGGTGGTCTTTCATGATGAAAAAATCATTTTAATTAGGTGCCTTGACCATACAGTAAGTAGTTCCCTTTACCACTGAGGAAGCTAGCACTTAGAAAAAACCCAAAAATCTAATAGTTAATGCTTAGAATCCTGTCTAGATGGTGGAGGAAATATTTGAATTTAGTTAACCCTCCCAAAAAGGAACCATCCTCAAAAATGGGGCTTACCTTTACTAGCTATTTTGTCATTTTGACACTTAACCTCACACTCTTTCTAGTAGAAAGAGGATCTTCAATTGACATAGTAGACTTCTTCTTCTTAGCATTGCCAGGCTTCTTCAGTGTAGTTATGCTCTCCTTAGCTGCTTCTTTTTCATCCTCAATGGTAGCTTCAACCAACACCTGTAAATTTCTTTGGGATACCTCATTTTGAAAGTACTTTAGCTCTGCCTTTAGCTTCCTGTTCTGAGACTGAAAGCCTCTGTTCTTTCTGTAAATATTCTTTGGTTGTTTATGAAGGGGTTGGGCTCTTCTTATTGCAAACCTTGCCAAGTCAAGGGTGTAACTGTAGCCATCCATAAGCTCTTTCATCTGAGCCAAGTGGACCTTATCTTTTGCTTTAAGACGAGCTATTTCTTTTATTGCATCTCTAAGCTACTTGATAAGTCTTTTGTAGGTTTGACTGCCAGGAGAAACAGTGGCATGCACAGTCTCAATAGGATTTTTCTCAGAATCCTCTTCCTCCTGCATGGGAAGTGTCTTTTCTACCTCATCAGGTTCCTTGATGGATTTAATTTTATTCTTCTTCCTCTGCACAGGGGTTTCTTCACTTCTTATCACAGGCTCCTCAAATTCTTTCACAGAGGTTTCATATTTTCTCTCCAAAGGTATTTTAATACCTTTACCTTTACCTTTTTGTACAAGGGCTTCTTGTTTTCGTTCCACGGGATTTTCAATGCCTTTTCACTTCTTCTTTTGGATAGGGGTCTCTAGTTTCTCCTTCATAGTCCTTTCAATGCTTTTTCCCTTCTTCTTTAGAATAGGGGTTTCTGGTAAAGGTTGCTCTTGGAAAACCTCCTTAGGAATTGATGACCTTGTGAAAGGTCTTTTACCCTTGATTTAAAATGCTGGAGAAGATGAGGGAAAGAGAAGCTTCTTCCATTTCTTGGATGCAACTTCGGTAGAATAAGGCACCTATTCTAACCCTGGTGGAGGAGGTGGTGAAAAATCCCTGTGCGGAGAAGGACAAAATTCCTCCTTGGCTTCTGTGACCTGCTTGCTGATCTTTGCAACTTGAATAGGGGCTCTGCCCTTTCTCTTCCTACTGGTCCCTGCTTTAGTAGAATTGGTAGGTGACAAAGGGCTTGCCTTCTGTGATTGAGGAGTTGGTGCTAGATCCAACTTGAAATGAGAGGTAACAACAAAATGCTCCCATGAAATCTCCTTCTTACCCAATTCCTCAGAGACTAGCATTTTGATTAATCCAGAGTGGAAAAGGATAGAATCCACATCTTTAGATTTGGATTGTATTCTGTATGACATCTTGTCCATACTCCTCAACAAGTAATATGGAATATTCATCTCAACCTTACCAGTAAAATGTATCAACAACCTTATATGGTACTGGTACAAAGTGTTAAATCTCCCTTCACAAGTAAAATATCTCTGTATGATCTTCAATAATCTGCCAAATTGTTCAATCAATTGGCTCCTTGGCATACTTTTAGACAAATCATTGACTTGATATCCAGGTTTAAAGAGATCTTTTTCATAGGCTGAACTCAAAGACATGGATTTGAACCACTTTTCACCTATAATGGGGATCCCTGTTGCAGCTGAGATAGAGGCTTCAGTCACCTCAAAATCCAAATCTACGACCTTGGTTTTCCTACCATCTAATTGTAATGCAAACTGTCTTGCTACCTCTGGATGGCCTTTCTGCATGTTCTGAAAGAAAGAGAGGCACCCTACTCTTTGAAATGCCTCTCTTGCCATGGGTTCTGTATCAAAAAGATGCACGTCCACCGGTTCTATCCTAACCATCTTACCACCTTTGTGTGTGTTCCTCGATTGAGAAGTCTCCATGGCTAAGAATGAGGGATTTTAAGAGGCTTAATGGATGGTAATGACCAGGAAGGATTTGAATCGAGGTTTCAAATATAAGGTTGACCCTTTTGGACAAACTGATGCTAGTAGGCCAAGCTCAATTTTAGGAATTAAACCCTTAGTCTTGTATAGGTATTCTGGAGTGAAAATAGTGAGGGGGTAATCCAAAATTGTCCCTATGAAATTGAGTAAAAATGCCAAACTTTGAGGCAAAAGGAAGCAAGGAAAACAGAGAGGGTTTGAGTGGCGCCTCTGAGTAGTGAAATGTATACACAAAGGATAGGATATTTGTAGGCTTGTGATCTGAATGACTGAGGCAGGCAACAATAAATTGACTTAGACGCAGGTAATGAAGAGATAGTTCTGGAAAAGAAAGAAGACTAGGCTATCATGCAAAGACGAGTCCCCTACGGCTATGCAAACTTGGCCAACCAAAACCTGAGCGCAAATTTCTTGTGAAAATTAATATGTAGAGGGGGGACAACACAGGATACCTGTGGAGTAGACACCTGTTGGAATCTTCAATGAAATCTCGGGATGATATTGCGAAAACTTTGGCCCTCGAACCTGCTTCAGTCTCAAACTTGGTTGCCTTGTTGTCACCTGATCAAAACTTGTGAATTTTCACAATGCATCACTGTTGAGATTTTCAAAAATATAAACCGTTACCAAGGCTCATAAATGCATGATATGGTAAGCATATTTAACTACCTGCTGGCACTGAAAACAAGGGACATGACATCAGTCGTGGAAATCATGACTTGAGGTGGAAGTATGACGAACTAGATAGGTGCTACGAAACTCCCTAATGAGTAGGCAACGTTTCCAATTCAAGAAATGATTAGATAGGTAAGAGAGGACAATGATGCATGTCTATGAGGTCATGAGTGAGGAGAGAGGAGTGTCACATAAATATAGTCATGGGAGGGATCAACCTAGGGACAAGTCATGAAGGGGACCAAAATAAGTCATGAGCTAAAATGGTTCAAGGATCAAAAACCAATTTGAGGATCAAATTAGAGCTAAGAATAAAAAAATTTAATCATCTAAGGGGTCCTACCAAACATAAATTTTAAAGGGATGAGACTTTAAAAGAAAATTTGAAAATCAAAGGCTTGAAAAAGGATTGAAAACAAACTAAACAACCCAAGGCAATTTAGTGTGATAACAGGTCCCATACTTCATTTCTGTAAGTCTTAAGCCTAGGGTGCTTGGCTTGATAAATATTTTTGATCTGATGAATAATTAGTTCTGCATCCCCAAATATTGATAGCTCTTCAATCCCCATGTCTTTTGCAGCCCTTAAACCCAAAACAAGAGCTTCATACTCTGCCACATTATTTTTAGTTTCAAATTCTAGCTTGTAGGACAAAGGTATAGTCTCTTGACAAGGTGAAACAAAGACCACTCCCGCACCAACACCTTCCTTAGAAGAGGCTCCATCAAAGAAAATCTTCCAAACAGGGGTAGTTGGAGGAGGGGTTTCACAAGAAGTGATGGACTATTTTCTGATTTTAAGAGGGTTTTTAGGAGCATCAGTGAGCTGCAATAGACTGGATCCCAAATCAGTGTCAACAACAAAACTAGGATGGTTGGTGGGGTCTTCTTCATCACTAATGATGTAGGCCAACTGAGCTTCCCTGTAAAGTATTCTATGCTCACCCCCAAATATAGGAATGATGGCATATGTGAGGTCCATTTGTAAAGCTACCCCAAGTCTTTTTATCCAATATCTTGACAATAGTATGCCAAACTTGGGGGGAACATCAACCTCTACAATGTCCATGACCACACTTTTAATGGGCAATTGAAATAAGGTCACAAACAGATCTTTGACGACCCCAAGACACTTCACTTTCCTAGAGTCAAAGGAATATAAGTCATGGTAGGCCTTTGTGATATCTAATCCAAGTTCATCCATGTCTATTTTAGGAATGAGATTGTGAGATGCCCCTGAGTCTAACAAACAATTATGCAACACTTTATCATGTATGTTCAGTGATGTATAGAAGGGAGGGGACGAATCATCTCTATCTTCTATCAAAGGACCTAAGATGACCACTGGATTTTCATCTTGCAGATTTACTGAATCAATGGCTTTTGAGGAGGCTTTAGGCAACAACACTTTGGAAAGACACTCTCTAAATTATTCAATTTTTATCAGTTCCAAAAACGATACAGGGATATTGATTTTTTGGATCTCATTTCCAAAACTGAAGGAAGATGGAGATTTCAGAATCTCCTTGACTTCTGGGGTAGGATCCTCAATCAAAACTGGGGGGTTTTGAGCGTCTTTTTTCTTTCTTGCAACTGTCACAGCCTTGGAAGAATTCTCTGTTTTTGAGGGTTGATCTGAATCATTAGTCTTTTCCCCATTCTTTTTAGATCTCAGATTATATTTACCAGGATTCTATTTTGCCTTCTCTCGCTTAATTCATTTATTTGATTATCCATCAAGGACTCCCCATATGCAAACTTGGTCAAGTGAAGGGATGGAGGGGTGTCACCCAAGCAATGGATCTCAGGATCATCTTCTTCATCCTCTTCATTGTCTTCATCTACAAGGTTGTTTTGTAAAGGGGTTTGGATCCTTTGATCATCCCTTCCTCTGTTTTTGGGCTCTCTTGGAAGTATCTGAGGAGCATTATTAGGTCTCCTGAAGGTACCTCTGTTATCAACGTTTTGAGTATTTATATAGGTCTGTCTTGCTTCAAGTTTTACCTTCTCCATATCAGCAGAAATAGATTTTACTAATTTGGTAAGGTCATCATCTCGAGGGTGGGCAACAGAGGAAGAGGTTGAAGTTTCAGACCTTCCTCTTCTTCTGTCCTCGTCAACCTTACTCTATCTCATCAACTACCAT
>JASDQU010010262.1:148946-175946 GCA_032191745.1 Picea mariana | reverse complement strand
TAAATGGCAACACTGTCGAGGCTATGAACGCCTGCTAGCAGAAGTGGCCATGCCAATAGTATCGAAGATTTTATATTTAATATCGTGACTTGTTGATCTTAAGACTGTTATTGGTTTTCATCTTTTAAAACACTGCTGAAAAAAGAAAAATTGATCAATGATGATGTTAGTAGGATTTTCTGGTTGTTATTTTGAGTTGAAATTTTCTTTGCTGTCATAATATGAATTTGTTATTTTTGCAGAGATAACTGCTTCTCCCAATGTGTCACCATTGTTGGCAGCCAATTCAATTTTTTCTATTGTCCTATCATCTGCCTACACCTATGTCTTCCGAACTTCAAATTGTCGTCGCATTTTTCAAATAGACAATATTTTCATTTCTTGCGACACTTGAAAATTGGTCTCCGTTAAGTTTTCACGACTGTAAGCGTGAAAAATTTTCCTTTCGTATTCACATTTCGATCGTTATTTGAACTGTCATGATTTTTTATGGCACTTACCTTTGGTTTATCATCATGTGGCTAAAAGAATTTTCGAAACTATGCTCATTGGACATTTTTATATTGATTACATAACTTGGTTCTGTTGAATTTGTAAGACATTGAGCATTTGGATTTGCAATCTATGACTTGCCTAAACATTGATTTTATGAAATACATAGGGGTATGATTTATTTTTGTTTTTATATATATATAATCCTTATGTTCATTTTTTTCAAAAGATTTGGCTAGTCGACTATATGCAATATCGATTTGGTACCTTGGGTAAACGTTTGATTGATACATTGGCGCATATATGATTTATGGTAATGACCTATACGTCGATGTTTTGAATGCTATGGAATAGTGCTGGAACGTATTGGTTGGATTTGATTAGTTGTACACACGAATTAATGGGTCATCCACCATTACAATTTGAATAGCCATATCAGCGGTTGTACTGCGACCATTATTGTTTCGCATGGCGGTGAACAACTCCACCACCTTCGCATGCTTGCGTTAATGCCTACCCGTTTTGGCTAGATTCATTGCTGTTGGTTCGGGTAACGCTATTACTCTGTGTTGATGAATTCGAACCAAACCCTTACCATGTGCTTGCACCATGGTCCCTGTGGTCCGAGCTGAACCCAATGGGAGCCAGGCCCTGTTGATGTTCGATAGTGCCCGTAGTGACCTCAAGGAAATTGGGTGGCTTTCATTTGTACAAAAATTCGAGGGTTTTAACCTCTGCGTAGCTCAACAATTCGCTTTGACCTTTGATGGTTGTCGAGCCAAGGTCGGCGATGTTCAATTGGAAATTGATGAACAGTTTCTCAGTTTGGCTACGGGTTTGCCTGCCACTGGACAACGATGGTCCAAGAATTGTAAAGTTGAAGAGGTCTCGTGGACGCTGCTCTTCCAGTCACGAAAAATCACCTTCTGTGATAAAGGTTTTCTAGTAATGATGCTTAAACAATGTTGGCATGATTTATTGATGATAATCAAACAGTTTATCACCTGTGAGGGTCGGTATGGGTTTGTTTTCTTACATCACCTTCATTTTCTTATGGTTTTTATGGGTTATGAGCTCAATATGCCCTATTACTTGCATAGAAGCCTATTTAAAATGTCAAAGAAATACAAAAGGAACCAGGCTGATAGTAGCCTTTTTCATTATGGGCTAGTTAAGATTATTGTGGTCTACCATTTGAGTCTGCACGGAGATTGTTGGAGCAGTTTGATGGCTTGCAACAGTTTTGAGGATTCGAACCCTCCACAGGTTGACAAACCTGTGGTGAGCGAAGACAAGTCTGTACCCACGGTATCCTACAGCATCCTGCTACCTAAACCCTTGCCCGACTCACCTATCGACCTACCCAGCACTGTAAATAAGGATGTCGACACTGTTAAGGCTGTGGGCAAGAAGCCCAAATCGAAACCCACTGTAAATTCCAAAGGCAAAAAGAATGCGCGTTTAATTTCGTGAATGGAAAGAAATAAGCCAAAGCTTCATGTCGAACCAAACCCTATCCTATTGAGTGAGGACTTCGATTCAGAAGTTGAATGCTTCTTGGCTAGCGAATAGCCCTATTCGCAAGGTCTGTGTGTCGAACCCTCGTATGACTTTGTGACAAAACTACCCCCTTGCCTACAAAATGACCCTAACTACCCAGGCATTAAGCTGCCTTGTGAAACCCCCAGTCTTATATCCAACCCTCTCCTGCTCTGTCTAAATCTACAGTGCCACCCTGTGATCAATGCAGCTTGTGGTTAGAGAGATATTATCTTGATGTGTCGATTCTACAGTTAAGGATTCACTCTTTGGAGGACCAGGCTGCACTGCTTACCAGTCAAAAGGCTAAGTTGCAAGCCGATGATAAGAAACAAAGGACGACAGGCTCCATCTTGTTTAAAAATGTGGAATCAGCTACAACAGTCGTGAATTCTAAGTTGGCATAATTTGAGCAGCCTCACACGGGTATGTTTCGATATTGCTTGTTTATATAACGAATTCGAATTCTTTTTGAATAATCTCTTTTTACAGCATTGATTGGTTCTATCACATTGTATGCACTCTGTACATAGCTTTGCGTTGACTAATGGAAGTTCGTTTTCCAAGTTTAGCTTCGATTGGATTTTCATCGATTTGATCGATCTTGGTGTGGATTTGATTTGTTTGATTTAGCTAAAATGAATGCTCTGTTGTCAATTGAAGTTGTTTGTATCTATTCTAGACAGAAGCTGTTTCTCATATCCAATTTTGAACACAACTACATTTCATTTCGATTTCATTATAATGTATACGATATGATTGGCAACAGTTTTGATATGGTTAATTGTTACAGTTTTATGTCTCATATAATTTTGACCAACAGGAATATAGTTCGGATTATTTTCAATGTGATTCTATACAAATTCACCCAAATCGTGAATAGGTTCAATTCATAACGGTTATACTCAACCGGTTAATTCGCATTGGTTCGCTGTTAGTTCCACCATGTTATCAGTTGGATCCATATTGCAATTAATATAGTATTTGAATTTGATTCGTAGAACGAGTTAGACTATATCCAGATTCACGCTCTATTTCCATATTAAACTCAGTCGTGATTTGTTTTGATTATTTGCCCAGTTTGAAATTATAAATTCTGATGATTCTATTAAGATTGCAATCACAATTAGTTGATCCTGTCTGTTGACTGTGAAAGGTTCAATCACAAATTTGGTTGAGTTGATGATGTCACATATGATTTCGTTTACACATAATCGAGACAATTTTTCCATCTGTGCATTCGATTAAACGATGTGAATCTTTTCTATTTCATTATATCTATAACGAGTGGAAAATGGTTATGTTGGATTAGATCATATCACATACGATATAACTCATTATCGATTTCATTTGGATATCAAACAGTCTTGTCACTGTTTGACCTGATTTTATGGTAACAGTAAAACAGAGTATTCTTACCCCTGTTTTCGATTGAATCACTTTTGATTATGTTTAATGTTGAAAGATAAAATCATTTGAATCTTGAGTGACTCGTTTTAAATGATCATTGGAATAAAATTGGTTTTAATTATTTTAAAAGATTTGATTTGATTTCGATTCTGATCCTGTATGTTATTTTAGACTAGCTACAGAATCAGATGATTCTATAGCTAAGTCTGTAGGATCAGATTTTTATTATTTTCCTAATAAAATATCTTTCTAACTTGTTATTTTTGGTCTATTGCAGATGAATTTGAAATTGCAGTAGATTTGATGAGCAGTTAGAGGATATTTGAAATGTTCTGATGTCATTTTAGTTTCCTTGTTTAGTTGATTTTGGGAATATCTTCCCAGATTATGTAAACAGTTTGATATTATCCACAGGGAGGTTTTACCCTATGGAAAGACTTATATATACTTATTATTTTTGTAATAATGATCATCCTCATTCATGGGAGAACAAGGATATGGAGTTTTAATATAGACTGAGACAAAATTTGATATTCTGCTACAGCTTTAGCTTTCATAATATCAATATTTTGTTTTATGTTTATGTGTATCCATTTTCATCTGCTTAATGACTACTTTAGCTATCTTAATCATTCGCAAATGATATAATTTAATCATTGTAATCCATATCTGAATTCTTCCGAGCGTTTAAAAAACATCGCAATTGCTTGATTCAGTTTGTGAATGACAGGTTTCTCTTCTTCATAAGTTGGATTATTAAGTATAAGTTTTTGCATAACAGGCTTCCCTTATTGCAGAGATTTATAAATCATATAATTGTTATGATTTTTTATGTCTTGTTTGTCCTGTAAATAAACTTAAAGAAGCCTATCGTTTACGAGAAGCTTCTGGATCATCCAGTGCGAGTTTCCTTCCTCCGAACAACTTCAAAGTCATCATACACAAGACGAATTGGAAGCGTTTCCAGGTCAGTTAGTCACTTGTTTGTTCACTATTTTTTATTAGTAGTTTAGTTCAGATATTAGAGTTATAGGTAGAATTAGTATATTAGATTGTTTAATTTCAGTAAATATATTAGATCGTTTAATTCCAATAAGTTTTATTTCTCATTCATAAAATCATAAAATCAAAAATATATCTCTAGCTATCTTAGGGCAGAAAACAAATGATTTTTACAGGTTTTATTCAAATCTTCCAGTTGTAGATATTGTATATTTGTAGATATTTGTGAATTAGTAATTAGATAGTTAATTAGTAGATTTAGTGTAATAGTAATTAGTAGTTTGTATATCGAATAGTTAGAGTAGTTTATATTTAGTTTTAGTTTAATTTATTTAGTAGTTTGTTTTAATTAGATTAGTGTATTAGTATGTTTTAGTATTAGTAATAGTTGTTTTATTTATTGTTAGTTAGTTTAGTTTCTTGTATTTAGTTTTAGTTAGATTGAATTAGTTTAGATTAGTTTCTCTTTTTTGGTTTTCTTAGGACCTTAGAGCAGCCAACGGATCCGTTAAACCCGTCAGGGTGGTTCATTCCAAACGGATTGGGTTATTAGACAACCCCGGACCGGTTCCACTCTCTCAGTTGACGGACGGTCAATTTCGCCCATCAACAGGATATAAGAAGAAAAATAAACTTTGTTTCAACATAGGATCCATCTAGGGATATCAAATCCTTGCGGGACAAGAAGAACATGTAGACCAAGTGCCTTCATTGGGTAAATGGAGTCATTAGTGCAACTCTATGAAACACATTTTGGAGAAAACTCAAAATGGGACTTTAAGACTTCAACTTTAACTTTGAAAACTCTTCAAAACTAAAACATCTGGTGATCTTGAGTTAGTCTCATAATAGATATCCTTCTCTAAAACTGACCTTGTATTTGTGTAAGATAATCGAAACAAAATTAACCATTCTACCAGGTTTTAACTGATTTTGTTCGCATCAAGGTAAAGTAATTTCAATGTTTCAAATTACGGGATACCATAAGCTTATAATGTAGATCCAGCCAAAAGAGCAATGCTTACCAGAGAATCTTGTAATTCATGCATAATAACCTATCAGATATGTAGATATTGCTTCACTTCCAGCAAGTCTGTTCAGTGCCCCGGTGAAGTTATCATATTTCCCAAATTGAATTTCCTTTCAACACTTCCATCATTTTCTAGCATTTAAATGTTGAGATGAGGGAAATCATATCATGAATTTCCTTTCATCATCTCTTTGGACTAGATAGGGGCAATCATTTAGATGAATTTCCTTTCACCATCTGTCTGTATATTTATTTTTTTAAATATGAAGTGGGGACAATCAATGAGTATGTAATATACTCAGGAAAATATCTACTTAAAAATTTAACAATAGAGGCTTGTCAACTCACTTTGATTTCTCTAGACTAATCCTCTTTTAACCTTCAAACATCCTTGGCTTAAGGGAAATTCTTAAGGGAATTCTTATTGATATTTTTCGGGGATTTTCCTTGAGAGAAACCAATCAGTTTATTCCTGTTAGAATGACTAAGGAAGTTAGGATTAACACAGACATACTTCCGGTCTAGATAAATTTAGAGGAACTATAAACTTTTAGCTATTCTCATTTTGAAGGTTAGTTTAAGAGTTTCCAAAATTAAGGTGAGTTTCCAAAATGAAGAGGTGACTTGACCGTGGACAAGGGAAAATTTAGGGGTTTTAGATATTCTGTTGAAGACACAACTTCTCTTAACAAGCTATTCAAATCTTGAAACTTTTTCCTAAAATCTTTTATTGCTTATTTTTCACATGTATACTATTTTTTTTTTTTTTTTTTTAAACCTTTTAAACTGAGTTTTCGGGCCAGAAATTCATACCTTGGTAGTGCTTTGTATTTTCAGCCAAACAAACTGTTAGTCTATCTTAATCATTTTTCGGGAGGCATTTAACATGAGTATCCATGAATGTCACCTTTTGATATTTGTAGTCTCTTGGCTTATCAATAACTCTCCTCCAAATAAGATAAACATGATAACTGTTAGGAATTCTAGTAAATCAAAAAATTTATTATTTGCAAATTTGACCTATTTTGTATATATATATATATATATATTCGTTTCAAAAAATGACTCTTTGTATTTACAGTAAAAAATAAAACTTACCTAATGAAATATAAATATAAACAAGTCGCAAAAACAAAGCGGTATATACAATGAGAGTTCAAAAAGATGTTATTGCATAAAGTGCTTAAGGTACCGCCCATTGACAGTGGCGTTGAGAATCTTTCCATCGAGATTTTCAAATAAAAAGACATTTTTTCCTTCAAAGGCTGAAATCTTGTACGAACTTCTCCATATCTGATCAAACTTGCAATGTTTACTGGCATCTTCTTTCCTGTCTTCCCATTTTAGGACCAAATCACCAAGGAGGAATTCCTTGTCTTTAGCTTTTTGGTCAAATAAAGCTTTCATATTATCTTGATATCTTTGTAATTTTTCATATACCTCGGCCCTATTTTACTGAACTTCAATCAGCTGGTTTATCCTTCTGGTAATGTCATTCAGTTCTTCATTTGAGTCTTGCCAGAGTTTCATTATTGGCAGTGCTAGATTTATTTTTAAAATGACACCAGTACCATATACCATCTGAAATGGAGACATCCCAATTGACCTTTTGGTACCTATCCTATTGACCCATAAAGTGTATTTTAAATGCATATGCCATGCTTTCTTATTTTCGGTCAAAACCTTCTTAATTATAGTAATCAGACTTTTGTTAGATGACTCAGCTAGGGAGTTACCCTATGGATAGTAAGTCGTGGAGTGTCCTATCACAATATTATATTTTTGGCAAAATATTATCATGTCAATTGAGTTGAAGGCCTGAGCATTATCAATCACTATTTTTCGAGGACAACGAAATCTGGATAAAATATTTTCCTGCAAAAAACTAATCACTACCGAGTCAGTTGTGTTTCTCATAGGAATAGATTCCACCCATTTGGTAAAATAATGTGTAGCAGGTAGAATCCATTTGTGTTGAGTGCTCGAGTATGGATGAATTTCTCCAATGAAATCAAGACCCCATTGCTGAAATTTAGCTTCAGTTTTAATTGGAACTAAAGGTAAAGATGGGACTTTTTTCTTGACTATAAACAACTAACAAGGATTGCAAGTTCATATTTTAGTTTTCACATCCATGAATAATTTGGACGAGTAATACCCAACTCTTAGGATTTTATAAGTCGTTGCTCACCAAGCATGGTGTCCTATGCACACTCCCTCGTGGAATTCATCTATAACCTTTTCTATTTCGGTTTCTACTAAGCATCTCAGTAGGAAACCAAGGGAGTCCTTCCAATATAACTTACCATCTATAATACAATATTTTACAGTATGCAATTTCAATGTCCTAGCCTTAGATGGGGTTAATTCGCTAGGGCACTGAAGGGTTAGTAAATAAGAAGCAATATCGTGGTACCACACTGAAGAAGAGAATTTGGGTAGAATTTCGGTTGTGGACGCGGCAACATCAAGTTCATCTATCTCAAAACTTCCTTCTTTTTCTTGCAGATGGTTTATCCCGAGTGCTTTTAAATTTGATTCAGCCATCAATTTAGCTAAACCCTAACCTTTAATAAGCTTAGTTGGTTTAAATTCTAGATCAAATTCTTGGATTTTGGCTAACCATTTACCTCTCCTTCCGTCACTGTCAGGATGAAATAGTATATCCTTAACAGAACTTCTAGGCACATAAGCAATGATCTTCGAGTGTAGTACATAAGTTCTGAAGGCTTTGAGAGCTTCCACCATTGCATAAGCTTGTTTTTCCAATATTTCATATTTCAAATCAGAGTCTCTGAGACTTTTACTAAAAAATGCAATAGGTTGCTCAAAACCCTCATCATTTTTCTGTAACAATACAGCTGCGATAATGTGTTCAGAGGCAAAAGAAAAAATCATAAACTCCTTTGTACAATTTGGGCTTGATAGGATTGGTGCTTCACTTATCACTCTCTTTACATGTTGGAATGAGGCTTTGGCTTCAGATGTCCACTTCCCCTCGCTATCTTTCTTAAGCATATTTGTAATCCGTTTTATGATTTCAACAAAGTTAGGGATGAATCTTCTCAAGAAATTTATTTTTCCTAAAAAAGACTTAATTTCTTTTACATTTCTATGAATATTTATAGTATCTATTGCCTCGATCCTTTTTAGGTCGATTTTGATTCCATATCTAGACACTATATGACCCAAGAGTTTACCTTCTTGCATTACAAAATGAGATTTCTTAGGATTTAGTGACAAACCAAATTTGCTACATTTCTCGAAAGTTTGCTTGAGGTGTACTAAATTTCTGCATCAGATTTAGAAAAAACAGTTAGATCATCAAGGTAAATAAAAAAAAAAATATATGTTTTGCCGACAAAGGCAACATCCATAGCTCCTTGGCAGGTTTCTCCTGCATTCATTAAACTGAAAGGCATTTTGTCATACATAAAGGTACCCCAAGGGGTAGTGAACACAACGTTTTCTTTGTCATATTGATGCACTGCAATTTGATTGTAGACTAAAAATCCATCAATCATAGACATTATGTTAGCTCCGACTACTTTCTCTAAAACACGATCCATCTTAGGTAATGTATAATTTCCCTTAAGGGGTGATCGGTTCGGATTTCTGAAATCTACACACAATCTGATTTCACCGTTTTTCTTTCTTACCAAGACTAAATTTTCTACCCACTCAGAGTATCTCAGTGGGACGATGATCTTGGCATCCAAGAGTTTCTTCACTTCTTTCTCTATTACTGGCAACATCATGGGGTTTATCTCCCTAAGCTTCTACTTAAACGGTTTGACACCTTGTTTCAAAGGGATTTTACGTTCCATTATAGTAGTGTCATAGGTTCTCAATTCGTCGTAGGACCAAGAAAAAACATCTTTATACTATTTAAGCAACTCAACATACTTACTTTTAATTTCAAGAGAAAGATACTTAGATAATTTTACCAATCTAGGATCTTCGTTACTACCTGTATCACAATCTTCAACCTCTTTTGGTTGAGGCTGTAAAGAGGATTTCCTAGGATGTCATCATGATTAAATAACATTTCTAATGGGATCAGGCCTTTGGGGATCTGATTATTTTTCAATACAAGCATGCGATGATTTGCAATTTTGTTTTGAAACACTTGGTGATCTTCCCCTTCCTTCATGATCCAAGCGGGATCATTCTGATTTTCCTGGTCGACATGTGTTTCAGTAAACTCATCTACCATTTCGACAAATTTTGTGAGCTTTTCATCATCCTCAAAAACTTGCTAATGTTTTATTTTATTTGGTATCGAGGGCATATGTCTCATCTCTATATGGTATTTAAGTTTGAAAACCATTGGAGGTGCGAAGGTCGAGGTTGGTTTAGCCAGCGAATCAACTCATTGATTTTCATCCCTAGGGATGTAGAAAACTTTAACTGATGAAAAGAATCTCTCAATCATATCCCAAGCATAGTTCCTATAAGCTCTCAACCTCAGGTGCTTAGCCTGTTATTGACGATTGATTTGTTTTATGATCAGTTCAGCATCATCGTAGACTTCTAGGTTTTTGATCTTTAATTTTCGGGCAGCTATTAATCCTAGGACTAGAGCCTCATATTCACAAACATTGTTAGTATAATCAATGTCCCATTGTAGTCTATAAGAAAAAGGTATGATGAACTCATCATCGGGTGCCATGAACAACACTCCAGCTCCTGCTCCTTCACAAGATGAAGCATCGTCAAAAAACATTTTCCAAACTTCTGAACTATATACATTTTTATTTATTTTTTCTTCCCTTTCTTTTTTATTTTCTGTACAACTTTCTTCTATACATACATCAATACCATCATCAATAGATAGAATAAAATTCCCTAAATCTTGATCAACAATATAAATAGGGTAGTTATTTGGGTTAAGTGGGTCAATTACCGTAAATGCCAACCTGGTTTCTCTGTACAAGCGGGTGAATTGTCCTCCAAAAATAGGGATCGTGGTGTACGTCATAACGAGTTGGAGGGATCCTCCAAGTTTGGTACCCCAAGACCTGGAGAACAACATGACATACTTCAGGAGAATGTCAGTAACAACCAGATCCATTAGAACGCTATTGATAGGTATTTGTGCAAGATTAACCACTAAATCTTTTGTCATACCTATACATTTGAATTTTCTCAAATCAAACGAATACAAATCTCCATAAGGTCGAGTGATTTCAAGACCAAGCCTATCCATAATGGCTTTAGGAATTACATTGTGAGAGGCTCTAGAATCTAGCATGTAATTATGGAGCAGGTGATCGTGCATAGTTAGTGTGATATAGAAAGGGGCAACGGTATCTCTAGCACCTTCAAAATGTGGAACAAAAATTATATTAGGCTTTCAGTATCTAAAAAATTAGCGCCAAAAAGATGTTGTTCCAGAGTTTATACATAAGGATTTAAAGTATAAAGTCTAGGAATCTGAAAAAGGTAGAGAGAGTTAAGGTATAAAAAGTGTCATTTATTAAGGGAAAAGCTATGGCTGATTTCTTAACTATCTCTGTCTAGCTTCCAATTGTTCCTAGATGCTTATATCCCTGGAAATGGGGCCAAAAATAATTTTTTCTAGAGGTTATACTTAAGGCTTTAATGTATAAAGTCTAGGCATCCAAAAAGGTAGAGAAAGTTAAGGTATAAAAAGTGTTAGTTATTAAGGGAAAAGCTATGGCTCATTTCTTAACTGTATTTTTCTAGCTTCCAATTGTTCCTGGATGCTTATATCCCATTCAACGACTGCCCATGAACGTTCTAATTCAGCCCGGGTGTTTGTTGTCTATAAGATAGTGTTAAATACATTCAAAGCAATGCGAGTTTGATTTGAAACGCTAGGTTCTATATTGGGATGTCTTGTAACAGGTACACTCATGAGGAATAAAGGTTTAAAAAAATCTATTACTTTTTTTTCGAGGTTTTCTATTTCTGTTTTGGATTGTAAGATGAAAGTTCCCAAACTTAATTAATAATATAATAGTTTTAGAGGTCGTTTCCTATTCCTGAGTCAAATTCAAAAATCATGAAAGTGATGGGAGGAAAACATAAAGTTGTTTAAACAAGGTGGGGCATCAATCATGGAGAAATCTTGTTTGCAACAAAGGAAGAAGGAAGACCATAGATCTCTGATGAAGCATAAAAATATAGTAATCTAAATAATCTACAAGTCTTGAACCTGCTGATAGCAAGCATCGAGGAAAGATTGTAAACAATTAAATAATCAAATAAATCCTAACCACAGTAGATGTTGTACTAAATTGCAGTTAAACATTAATCAAAGATATATAAGGGAAGATGTCAAAAATGAAAGTAAAGAGGAACACATAACTTAGGGTTGACGGAATTTGGAATGTCCATTTTTTATTCTCATTAATCATTGTAAAAACTTCTCTAGTAATAATGGCTGCAAAAAAGCCTTTTCTCAGTCTTACGAAATTATATTTATACAAAGTCACAAATTATTCATGGTTGGTGTTTTCCTAACTCCTAGGGGATCACGGTTACAAAAACAAAAACTTGAACCATTTGCATGGTTATCTTTTATTTCTCTATCATCTTGATAATATGATTTTACAATATGATACTTCATTTATTTTTTGAAATATATCCTTCTTTTGGTCTGAGACATTCAATACATTTTTCTAGAAAATGCACAAAAAATCTAGGAGGCTCTAGTATATCCTATTCCTCGAACAAATTAAATTTTCTCTGAAGTTTTGGGAATCGGTCTTTAATCTCTTTGTCAGCAAACTTAACTGATCACAATTTTAAATTTGTCTTCACCAGCCACTTGGCTATTTGGGTAACATCAATCTTCTTTAATTGCAAAATTTCAACCTGAATTTCATTCAAGTTCTCTTTCAGTTTCAGTTGATGTCTTATGATATTGATCTATCCTAGTGGCCCATGGAAATCGTCTTCTCCAATACCTAACGATCCTTTGTCTAGAAAATCAAAAGTCTCTTCGCAATCATCCTTGACTTCCTTGGCCATTTTCTTTCTTTCGGCTATGTTGGCCTCCTATACTTTAAGCATGATATCACCCCTGATCTTATTTTCAACAGACAACATTGGAATTTCTAATACCTCTTCTTTTTCTGAAAGTACAATTTCCTTTTGAAAAGTAGCACGGGCTGCTTTAGCCTCTTTTTCTTTGAAAACAATGTTATGGGAAGATTGACTTACTTCTTGGAAATAGTTCTGAATAACTTCTACTTTAGAAATAAATCTTTGTTTCTCTACTTCTATCTTCATATGCACCTCCAGTGCCTGGTCTTGAAAAACTTTTAAATCTATCACCTGATTTTGAATAGAATTCAGCCTATCCTGCAACTGTCTCACTAATTCTTGTTGATGGATGAACTTTCCCTGACTGGCTTGCATCTTCTTATACATATCATCCAAGCTAGACTTGAGCAGTGAGATTTCTTGTTTGCCAACGACTCTAGCTTGTTCCAGCCCTTTGTTTATCTCCTCTTTAATATTACTTTGTGATTTCCTTATTTGACTCTGCAACTGGGCTATCATCTGACTCTTTTGCTTCAGCCTTGTATTCAGATTTTCAACTGAAAATAAGTTGACAGTTGCGAAAGTTCCCATAGATCCTGTTACCTCAGTGGTGAAATCTTCTTCTTCTAGGTTTTTTCCATCTATGAGCAATCAATGTTTCTTTACCATTGTGCCTTCTCTCAAATGCATTTCATGTTTCACTATTGCTTTCCTCTTCTTACTAAAAAAATAATCTGAGGAAGGTATCTCTTCTCTAGATATTGGAGAGAGGTCACTTACATATATAACTTTCAGATGAGGAGTCCCAAAAGTTGACTATGAAGGGGTCAACGATGCAATAGGGTTGCCAAATTCTGTGGATTGGGTTTCTCCTGTTGTCTTGGGAATATTGACAGGAATAGTTGATGATGAAGGAGGAATCATTTGGTCTGATTTTAAAGGAGTCTCGGATTTGGAATTTGTTTCAGACCCTGGATTCTTTGAGTTATCCTCTGTAGTCCCTTTATCTTGAGATTTTGATTGGAAACCTGGAGGTATCTATTCATGTTTTGAAGGAGAGGTTATTGATTCCCCTTGTAGTATTTTTGGCAAGCCACTTTATCTGTGCTTCTGGAAAGCAATAAAGCTAGTCTGTAGGTGAGGGGGTAATGCCTGTACCCTCTCTAATATCTCCTCATATGATCTCGCTCCTTTGAGAATGTCCTCACAGAGGGAGTCTTCATGCTCAAATGTTTTCATGTCGCAATGAGCAAGATGATTTCCCATAGTTTGGTAAGGGTCGTGTTTTTTGAGTTCAAGATCTACTAGCTTAATGTCTTCTAATGCTGCGGCTTCCACTTTAGAATGGCCAAGATTAAGTAATGAAAACTTCCCAATCTGTACAGGAAAAACTGGCTAGAATTTCTTCTGAGCTTCCTTTAACTCGGTACCAATGCCTCCTGTTATTATCTGGTATGCCAGTTCTCTGCACACCAGTCTGTCAGTGAGAAATTTAGGGAGAGCATGAGGGGGGATTGAACATCTGAAGACTCTGACATAAGAGAAATTATCTTCGATGAACCAATCTGCGACTGCCTTAACATTTCCCACGATTTTTTCTAAAATTCGAGGGGGTGCATAACCATACAAAATTTGGTGCACAGGTATCACTACGTAGTGACATATTTCATAAAATAAATATTTAACATTCTCCTCCCATAGCTTATAGTGATAAACATGAATAGGTTCAATACAGGCTAGGTTCCAGCTCCAATTCATCGAGGGGAATGGATTAATGTAACAAATAGCATCCATAATGTATGTAGACATGTAAAAATATATAGGTTGACCTTTCAATTTTTACATCTCATAATCCTTAATCTCTTTAGCTAGGTTATCTGATAGGATTTTGGCCCAGTTGAAGGTGAAACCCTCTTCTACCTCGTGTATAATTGGCACCATTCCACTAGAAAATGGGTAGGACTTTTCCTCACAAACAGTCTACACAACATCATTTCTATATAAACCATGTATTTGTTTAATGGTGTTGTGGCATAAATGCCATGGGTATCAACTCTAAATTTTGTTGGAATTCCCCACCAATCTTTGATTATACCTGGATATGTTTGATCCAATTCTATACACTCCTTTCTTTGAAATTCTTCTATGAAGTCGGCATTAAAAATGTATTTAGAGACAGGGGAAATTTTATACATTACTTGGATGTGCTATGTTCTGAATGAGCCGACGACGACCTTTTGGTGATTTAGAATGCTCCTAGTCTGAATGTCGATTTTTTCTAAAGCCCAACTTATCATGTCCTTGTATGGAATGAGTCTCAGTCGTGTGGCTATCTTATGGAGCTCAAATTCTACTATATCCCTGAGTTTATTTTCGGTCTTTTCGTTTCCAAAATTGTCGGGGCAATTCCTCAGCTCATACTCCAAGATATCAAAAATCTATCTCCAAAACTTGATTGAATCCACAACATGTGGTGTAGTATAGTATATAACATCTCCATTCGGATTTGAGCTCTCACTGACCTCTTCACTCTTCTTAGGCACTTTTCTGGGTGCTATGATGTTTGTGCTAAAAATGAAAACCTCTTATAGAGAAGAAATGGATGAGCTATTTTGAATGTAACTCGCTTCTTGTTTGAAAGTAAAAATGAAATTCGAAATAACAAACCTTTATTAACCCTTAAATTGGATTAAATTGAGCGTACTGATACAGGCGATAAAAATTAAATGCTTTAATGGGGATGGTACACCTGTAGATACACACTTTACGGTAAAAATATCTCCAGTAATCCGTTATAAATACTGACATATATCGTTGATTCAAAATGGGGATTTTGAAAGGAATGTCTTTGAAAACTCCCGAATATCGAAACACAAAAAGTCATTTAATATCTTTAACCTTGTTTTAATGTTAAGTTAGTTATGCTTAAGTGCTTGATACTTTCAGGATTTTAGGCCTCAGGGTTTTTTGAGTGCGAAAGAGTGATAACTCTTTGATTTTCTGAAATGCAACTGATTAACGATTTGTTAAATATGTTTAAAAATTAGTTAATCACGATTAAAAAGAGACTTCGTAAAAAGCGCAATGAGACTTTGAACTATTGTTTAAGTTGAGATAGCTGAAAAGGAAAATACGAAAGGTTTAGAAAACCTTTAAATGTTTTTAATTATTCCTTTTAATTCGGTTTAATTTCTTTTAAACAATACTTTCGATACTTTGTTATCAAGACTTTGGAGTTGTTATTAACAATCATACATCGTGAATAGCCGAACCCCGAAACCCGAAACTCTTGAAAGACTTTGACTCTTTTTTAGAACTAAGGGTGGCTCCATAACCAAATAAAACTAAGTTTTAGGATATAAGAAGAAAAATAAACTTTGTTTCAACATAGGCTCCATCTAGGGATCTCGTCTCCTTGCGGGATGAGAAGAACATGTAGACCAAGTGCCTTTGTTGGGTAAATGGAGTCATTAATGAAACTCTGTGAAACACATTTTGGAGAAAACTCAAAACGGGACTTTAAGACTTCAACCTTAACCTTGAAAACTCTTCAAAACTAAAACATCTAGTGATCTTGAGTTAGGCTCACAATAGATTTCCTTCTCTAAAATTGACCTCAGATTTGTGTAAGATAATTGAAACAAAATTAACCATTCTACCAGGTTTTATCTGATTTTGTTCGCATCAAGGTAAAGTAATTTTAACATTTCAATTTAGGGGATCCCATAAGCTTATAATGTAGATCCAGCTGAAAGAGGAATGGTTACCATAGCATCTTCTAATTCATGTATAACAGCCTATCAGATATGTAGATATTGCTTCACTGCCAGTGAGCCTGTTCAGTACCCCACTGAAGTTATCATATTTCCCAAATTGAATTTCCTTTCACCACTTCCATTGTTTTATAGCATTTAAATGCCGATATGAGGGAAATCATATTATGAATTTCCCTTCATCATCTCTTTGGACTAAATGGGGGCAATCATTTAGATGAATTTCATTTCACCATATGTCTGTATATTTATTTTTTTAAATATGAAGTGGGGGAAATCAATGAGTATGTAATATACTGGGGAAAATATATGCTTAAAAATTTAACAACAGAGGCTTGTCAACTCACTTTGATTGCTCTGGAATAATCCTCTTCTGAACTTCAAACATCCTTGGCTTCAAGGAAATTCTTAAGGGAATTCTTATTGATATTTTTCATGGATTTTCCTTGAGTGAAACCAATCAGTTTATTCCTATTAGAATGAATAAGGAAGTTACGATTAACCCAGACATACTTCTGTTTCAGCTAAATTTAGAGGAACTATAAACTTTTGCCTACTCTCATTTTGAAGGTTAGTTTAAGAGTTTCCAAAATTAAGGTGAGACCTTTTCTTCTCTTAAGAAGCTTATGGGAAGATCCTCAAGGAAACAGATGAAGAGGTGACTTGACCATGGACATGGTAAAGGTTAGGGGCTTTAGATATTTTGTTGAAGACACAACTTCTCTTAACAAGCTATTCAACTTTTGAAAATTTTCCCTAAAATCTTTTATTGCTTTTTTTTTAGCCCTTTTAAACTGAGTCTTCGGGCCAAAAATTCATACCTTGGTAGTTCTTTGTATTTTCAGCCAAATAGACTGTTAGTCTATCTTAATCATTTTTTGGGAAGAATTTAACATGGGTATCCATATATGTCACCTTTCGATACTTTTAGTCTCTTGGCTTATCAACAACTCTCCTGCAAATAAGATAAACATGATAACTGTCACGAATTATAGTAAATCAGAAAGTTTATTATTTGCAAATTTGACCTATTTTGTATATATATATATATATATATATATATATATATATATTCGTTTCAAAAAATGACTCTTTATATTTACAGTAAAAAATAAAACTTACCTAATGAAATATAAATATAAACAAGTCGCAAAAAGAAAATGGTATATACAATGAGATTTCATAAATATGTTATTGCATAAAGTGCTTAAGGTACCGCCCATTGATAGGGCGTTGAGAATATTTTCATCGATATTTTCTAATAAAGAGGCATTTTTTCCTTCAGAGGCTGAAATATTGTACGAACCGCTCCATATCTAATCAAACTTGCAATGTTTACTAGCATCTTCTTTCTTGGCTTCCCATTTTAGGACCAAATCACTAGGAAGGAATTCTCTGTCTTTAGCTTTTTGGTCAAATAAATCTTTCATATTATCTTGATGTCTTTGTTATTTTTCATCTACCTCCGCCCTATTTTGCTAAACTTCAATCAGTTTGTTTACCCTCCTGGTAATGTCATTCGGTTCTTCATTTGAGTCTTGCCAGAGTTTCATTACTGGCAGTGCTAGATTTATTTTTAAAATGACTTCAGTACCATATACCATCTAAAATGGAGACATTCCAATTGACCTTTTGGTACCTATCCTGTTGGCCCATAAAGCGTATTTTAAATGCACATGCCATGCTTTCTTATTTTTGGTCAAAACCTTCTTAATTATAGTAATCAGACTTTTGTTAGATGACTCAGCTAGAGCATTACCCTATGGATAGTAAGTCGTGCAGTGTCCTAGCACAATATTATATTTTTGGCAAAATCTTATCAATGGCATTGACTTGAAGGCCTAAGCATTATCAGTCACTATTTTTCGAGGACATCCAAATCTGGATAAAATATTTTCCTGCAAAAAACTAATCACTACAGAGTCAGTTGAGTTTCTCATAGGAATAACTTCCTCCCATTTGGTAAAATAATATGTAGTAGTTAGAATCCATTTGTGTTTAGCACTTGAGTGTGGATGAATTTCTCCAATGAAATCAAGATCCCATTGCTAAAATGGAGCTTCAATTTTAACTGAAACTAAAGGTAAAGATGGGACTTTTTGCTTGGTTGTAAACAACTGACAAGGATTACAAGTTCAGACATTAGTGTTCACATCCGTGAATAATTTGGGCCAGTAATACCCAACTCTTAGGATTTTATAAGTTGTTTCTCGCCAAGCATGGTGTCCTCCACACACTCACTCGTGGAATTCATCTATAACCTTTTCTGTTTCAGTTTCTACTAAGCATCTCAGTAAGAAACCAAGGGGGTCCTTCAAATATAACTTACCATCTATAATACAATATTTTATAGCATGCAATTTCAATGTCCTAGCCTTATATGGGTTTAATTTGCTAGGGCAGTGAAGGGTTAGTAAATAAGAGACAATATCGTGGAACCACACTGAAGACGATAATTTGGGTAGAATTTTGGTTGTGGACGCAGCAACATCAAGTTCATCTATCTCAAAAGTTCCTTCTTTTTCTTGTAGATGGTTTATTCTGAGTGCTTTCAAATTTGATTCAGCCATCAATTTAGCTAAACCCTGACCTTTAATAAGCTTAGTTGGTTTAACTTCTAGGTCAAATTCCTAGATTATGGATAACTATTTGCCTCTCCTTTCGTCATTGTCGGGCTGAACCAATATATCCTTAACAAAACTTATAGGCACATAAGCAATGATCTTTGAGTGCAGTATGTAAGTTCTGAAGTCTTTAAGACATTTCACCATTGCATAAGCTTGTTTTTCCAATATGTCATATTTCAACTTAGCATCTCTGAGACTTTTACTAAAAAATGCAATAGGCTGCTCAAAACCCTCATCATTTTTCTGTAACAATACAACTGCGATAGTGTGTTCAGAGGCAAAAGAAAAAATCATAAACTCCTTTGTATAATATGGGCTCGCCAGGACTGGTGCTTCATTTATCACTTTCTTGATACGTTGAAACGAGGATTTAGCTTCAGTTGTCCACTTCACTTTACTGTCTTTCTTAAGCTGACGCAGACCCCCTCCTCCTAGATCCACAGATCAGGATCCGCGCAGGATCTTTTCCTCTCTTCTGGCCCAAAGTGCTCGACTGGCCCTTGTATTTCCCTTTCGAGAAATCTGCACCCACAATCAACCTTGAGAAATTTTCCCCTTATATTTCAAAAGATCAGACTTCACGTTTTCGAGAGTCCTGTGGCTGAGTGTCTTGTCTCTCAGACCCCCGAAACCCGAAATTATGACACTTGGCCTTTCCTCTCTCTAGTTTGCCTTTCACCTTATCGCGATTTCATGAGTTTCAATGTCATGCAACTCATCCCCTCGACCTCCGAAATCCCGATTCCCACATTACCGAAACTCTGATGTTTGGTCACCAAAAGAAATCGATGGTTGTGATTCCCCCCTCGATCCAACGGCCAACGCATTTTCGCGTATCGAGAGTTCAAGACTCTCAATGCCAAAAACCTCATGTCAACACAAACTCTTAATTCTCAAATCCCGATATCCCGTACTACTATTCTTTTCTGGGCTTTCCACCTTTTCGAGATTTCGGAACTTCAGTTCCTGAAATGTGCGGGTCTCCTATCTTCAGGATTTGCGAAATGTCGAACCCCGATAAGATGATGGACTTTCCTATCGGGATTTTCTCTGAACTCTAGGATTTCCGCCATGTGTACTCCTATGATGGATGGTCCTCAATCATTTTGCGATTTCGTGAAATCAAATTCCGAAATGATCCACATCCTTTCCTCTTGATCCTCGAATTCCTGACATGCGAAATTTCGATGGAATCTTGATCACTGCCACGTGTCTCAACAGATGGACGGCCCTGATTCAGTTCAGGATTTCGCGACTTGCGATTCCCCAATGTCACAATTTATCTGTCAACTCGAAACCCCGGTAGCCGAAATACCAATGGGTTCTTGATCTCTGCCACATTTCCTAATGAATGGACGGCTCAGATCAAATTCGGGGTTTTCACTATGAAGTGACCCAATCTCCTGTCCTCGAGACTTTTGATATCCGGAATTTCGAAATCCTGATATCCCGACACCTTTCGGGACTTTCACTATGTTTGTGAAGGTTTAACCCCCGTGCAATTCCTATCAGATCCCACAACTGACGGGTATCTAAGTGAGGTCTGACGGCTCATGATCTCCTGAGCTTGAAACATTGGAAACAGTCGTAACCCCCTTGGTTCTCTGTCAGATCGGACGACTGGCGGGACTTCGCAAATTCTCTACGGAGAATTTCGACCGTCCGTCTCTTCCCTTGAGAACTTCCGTGAAATTTAAACAAAATATTTCTCTGCATGGAACTTGTCCTCCTGCAGCACGATGTCACTGCACCTCCTTTCAATTCTTCAAGGCATTTATCCTCTTGCTTCCCTTCGACAACTTCGAAGGTTCGAACCCTTGTGAGGTTTTCCATGACTTCAAGTCTTTCAGAAAAACTCCTGCTGGCACTCCTTGCGGCAGACCTTCAAACACTTTCAAGTGTTGAACTCCTTTTGAATCTGCGCACTCCCTGTAAAAACAATCTCTCAACAAGTCATCCAGGTTACAAACCCCTGAAGCTTCACTCGACCTACACACACTTTTCACGACTTATGTTCCTAACTGCATTTTTGAGGAAATGAGGACAAAAGCTATCCTGTCTGATCTTTCAGAGACAAACCTCTGAACCCTTTGTCAACGCACTCCTTGCGGACAATTCAACTACACTCCTTGTAGGAACTCTCGCTCAGAAAGAGAAACAATTGAAACTCATTTAATAACTCTTTCTCTCTCAGACTTCAAACATAATCCTGAAATCATTCATACACAGCATAGAAAGCAAATGTCTAACATACAGAGTAAAACCATGAACATACCATTCAACATACACATACAAGAAACAAATACAATGCCATGAATCTGAATTAAGACTTCTTCTATTAACTCAAATATCTGTACATGGGTGTTTTTCAAACATAGTTTCTCTGTTCTAGCTCTGTATGCTCTTCTCTTGGTAATGTTCTTCATTATCATACAATAATACAATGAGGGTGTCTATATCCGTTTTCCCTCCGCTCCTAAAACTGTAAAATCTAAGAATTCAAAGATACCTACTAACATTAACTAACATAAATTCCTTCTTAGTCCTTCAGACGATAGTGGATCGCTCAAGGTCTGATTACAATCTATAAGTACGCATCTCCTTAACTATTACATTTACATTTGGCGCATCCATCTCCAAAAGTTTTTAAACAATTCATCATGTGCCCAAAATGTGTTGGTGCTTGCCCCATGCTCGCTTGATGTTGGTGATGCTCCTACATCATAAGCATATCTGTAATCCGTTTTACGATTTCAGCTAAGTTAGGGATGAATCTTCTCAAGAAATTTATTTTTCCTAAAAAAGACTAAATTTCTAGGAATATTTATAGTATCTATTACCTCGATCCTTTTCGGGTCAATTTTGATTCCATCCCTAGACACTATATGACCCAAGAGATTACCTTCTTGCATTCTGAAATGAGATTTCTTGGGATTTAGTGACAAATCAAATTTGTGACATTTCTTGAAAGTTTGCTTGAGGTGTACTAAATGTTCTGCATCAGATTTAGAAAAAACAATTCGATCATCAAGGTAAATAAAAACAATCTTATCTATTTTTCCAGCAAAGGTGATATCCATAGCTCGTTGGAAGGTTTCTCTTGCATTCATTAAACCGAAAGGCATTTTTTCATACATAAAGGTACCCCAAGGGGTAGCGAACACAGTTTTTTCTTTGTCATCTTGATGCACTGCAATTTGATTGCAGCCTGAAAAGCTATCAATCATAGACATTTTTTTAGCTCCGACTACTTTCTCTAAAATGTGATCCATCTTAGGCAATGGATAATTGTCCTTAAGCGATGATCGTTTCAGATTTCTAAAATCTACACATATTCTGATTTCATCTTTTTTTTTTTCTTATTGGGACTAAATTTGCTACCCACTTAGAGTATCTCAGTGGGACAATGATCTTGGCATCCAAGAGTTTCTTCACTTCTTTCTCTATTACTGGTAGCAACATGGGGTTTATCTGCCTGTGCCTAAAAGGTTTGACACCTTGTTTCAGAGGGATTTTATGTTCCATTATAGTAGTGTCATAGGTTCTCAATTCGTCATAGGACCAAACAAAAACATCTTTATACAGTTTAAGAAACTCCGACATACTTACTTTTAATTTCAGGAGAAATATACTTAGATAATTTTACGAATATTGGATCTTCGTTAGTAGCTATATCACAATCTTCAACCTCTTTTGGCTGAGGCTGTAAAGTGGATTTCACAGGGATGTCATCGTGATTAAATAACCTTTCTAAGGGAATTAGGCCTTTGGGGATTTGATTATTTTTCAATACAAGCATGCGATGATTTTCAATTTTGTCTTGAAACTCTTGGGGATCTTCCCCTTCCTGCCTAATCCAAGCGGTATCGTTTTGATTTTTTTGGTCGACATGTGTTTCAGAAAACTCATATACCGTTTCTAAAAAAATTATGAGTTGTTCATCATCCTCAAAAACTTGCCAATGTTTTATGTTATTCGATATCAAGGGCCTATGTCTCATCTCTATATGTTATTTAAGTTTGAAAATTGTTGGAAGTGCGAAGGTCGAGGCTTCTTTAGCCAACGAATCAGCTCATTGATTTTCATCCCTAGGGATGTAAAGAACTTTAATTGATGAAAATAAGTTCTCAATAAGATCCCAAGAATAGTTCCTATAATCTCTCAACCTCGAGTGCTTAGCCTAGTATTGATGATTGATTTGTTTTATGATCAGTTCAACATCACCGTAGACTACTAAGCTTTTGATCTTTAATTTTCTGGCAGTTTCTAATCCTAGGACTAGAGCCTCGTATTCACAAACATTGTTAGTATAATCAACGTCCCATTGTAGTCTATAAGAAAAAGGTATGATGAACTCGTCTTTGGGTGCCATGAACAACACTCTATCTCTAGCTCCTTCACAAGATGAAGCATCGTCAAAAAACATTTTCCAAACTCCTGAACTATATACATCTTTATTTATTTTTTCTTCCTTTTATTTTTTCTTTTATGTACAACTTTATTCTATACATACATCAATATCATCATCAATAGATATAATACAATTCCCTAAATCTTGATCAGCAATATAAACAGGGTAGTTATTTGGGTTAAGTGGGTCACTTACCATAAACACAAATCGTTTCTCTATACAAGCGGGTGAACTGTCCTCCAAAAATTGGGATCGTGGAATACATTATATCGAGTTGGAGGGATCCTCCAAGTTTGGTGCCCCAAGACCTAGATAACAACATGCAATACTTTAGGGGAATGTCAAAGACAACCACATCCATAAGAACGCTCTTCATAGGTATATGTGCAAGATTAACCACTAAATCTGTTATTGTACCTATACATTTGAATTTTCTCGAATCAAAAGAATACAGATCGCCATAAGGTCGAGTGATTTCAAGACCAAGTCTATCCATAATGGATTTATGCATTACATTGTGAGAATCTCTAGAATCCAGCATGCAATTATGGAGCAGGTGATCGTGCACAGTTAGTGTGATATAGAAAGGGGCAACGGTATCTCTAGCACCTTAGAAATATGGACCAAAAATTATATTAGGCTTTTCATCTTCTAGATTTATCACGTCAGCCTGACTTTCAGTATCTGAAAAATTAGCACCAAAAAGTTCTTGTTCTAGAGTTTATACTTAAGGATTTAAAGTATAAAGTCTAGGCATCCGAAAAAGGTAGAGAGAGTTAAGGTATAAAAAGTGTCAGTTATTAAGGGAAAAGCTATGGCTGATTTCTTAATTGTCTATGTCTAGCTTCCAATTGTTCCTGGAGGCTTTTATCCCCGGCAACAACACCCAAAATATGTTGTTCCATATTTTATAATTAAGGCTTTAAAGTATAAAGTCTAGGCATCCGAAAAATGTAGAGAGAGTTAAGGTATAAAAAGTGTCAGTTTTTAAGGGAATAGCTATGGCTGATTTCTTAACTGTCTCTGTCTAGCTTCCAATTGTTCTTGGATGCTTATATCCCGTTCAACGATTGCCCATGAACGTTCTAATCCAACCCGAGTGTTTGTTGTCTGTAAGATAGTGTTAAATAATTTCAAAGCAATGCTAGTCTAATCTGAAAGGTTGAGTTCTATATTGGGTTGTCTTGTAACAGGTACAATCATGAGGAATAAAGGTTTAAAAAAATCTATTACTTTGTTTTTGAGGTTCTCTATTTTTGTTTTGGATTGTAAGAGGAAATCTCCAAAACTTAATTAGTAATATAAGACTTTTAGAGGTTATTTCTTGTTCCTGAGTCGAATTCGAAAATCATGAAAGTGATGGGAGGAAAACATAAAGATGTTTAAACAAGGTGAGGCATCAATCATGGAGGAATCTCAGTTTGCAACAGAGGAAGAAGGAAGACCAGAGATCTTTGATGAAGCATAAAAATATAGTAATCTAAATAATCTACAGGTCTTGAACCTGCTGATAGCAAGCACAAAGGAAAGACTATAAACAATTAACTACTCAAATAACTCTTAAACACAGTAGATGTTATACTAAATTGTAGTTAAACATTCATCAAAGATATATAAGGGAAGATGTTGAAAATGAAAGTAAAGAGGAACACATAACTCAGGGTTGACAGAATCTAGAATCTTTGATTTGTATTCTCATTAATCACTTTAAAAGATTCTCTAGTACAATCGGTTGCAAAAAATCCTTTTCTCAGTCTTACGAAATTATATTTATACAAAGTCACCAATTCTTAACGATTGGTGACTTGAACCGTTTGCATGGTTATCTTTTATTTCTATATCATCTTGATAATATGAGTTTACAATATGATACTTCATTGCTTTTTGGAAGTATCTCCTTCTTTTGGTCCGAGACATTCAATAAATTTTTCTAGAAAATGCACAAAAAATCTAGGAGGCTCTGGTATACCCTTTTCCTTGAACAGATAAAATTTTCTCTGAAGTTTCGGGAATCGGTCTTCAATCTCTTTGTCAGCAAACTTAACTAATTGCAATTTTAAATTTGGCTTCACCAACCACCTGTCTATTTGGGTAACATCAATCTCCTTCAATTGCTAAATTTCAACTTGGATTTCATTCAAGTTCTCTTTGAGTTTCAGTTGATGTCTTATGATATGGATCTGTCCTAGTAGCCCAAGGAAATCATCTTCTCCAATACATAATGATCCTTTTTCTAGCAAATCGAAAGTCTCTTCACAATCATCCCTGACTTCCTTGGGAATTTTCTTGCTTTCGCCTATGTTGGCCTCCCATACTTTAAGCATGATATCACCCCTGATCTACTCTGCAACAGACAGCCTTGGATTTTATGATACCTCTTATTTTAATGAAAGTACAATTGCCTTCTGAAAAGAAGCTCGGGCTACTTTAGTCTCTTTTTATTTGAAAACAATGTTATCGGAAGATTGACTTACTTCCTGGAAATAGTTCTGAATAACTTCTACTGTATAAATCAATCTTTGTTGCTTTACCTCTATCTTCATATGCACCTCCAGTGCCTGGGCTTGAAAATTGTTTAAATCTATCACCTGATTTTGAATAGAATTCAGCCTATCCTGCAACAGTCTCGCTAATTCTTCCTTATGGATGACCTGTCCCTTACTGCCTTGCATCTTCTTATACATCTCATACAAGCTAGGCTTGAGCATTTGGATTTCTTGTTTGTCAACGATTGTATCTTGTTCCAACCCTTTGTTTATGTCCTCTTTAATATTATTCTCTGATTTCCTTATTTACTCTACAACTGGGCTATCATATGACTCTTCTGCTTCAGCCTTGTTTTGAGATTGTCAACTGAAAATAAGTTGGCAGCTGCCAAAGATCCCATAGAGCCTGCTACCTCAATGACGAAATCTTCTTCTTCTAGTTTATGTCCATCTATGAGCACTCTGTGTTTATTTACCATGGTGCCTTCTCTCAAATGCATTTCCTGTTTTATTACTTCATTCTTCTTCTTACTGAAAAAATAATCAAAGGAAGGTATATCTTCTCTAGAGATTGGAGTGAGGTCACGTACATATATAACTTCCAGATTAGGAGTCCCAAAGTTGAATGTAAAGGGGTCAACGATGCAATAGGGCTGCCCAATTCTATGGATTGGGTTTCTCTTGTTGTCACAAGGGGAGTCTTCATGCTCAAATGTTTTCATGTTGCAATGAGAGAGATGATTTCCCACAATTATGTATGGTTCATGTTTTCTGAGTTCAATATCTACCAACTTAATGTCTTCTAATGCTACATCTTCCAGTTTAGAATGGTCGAGATTAAGTAATGAAAACTTCCCAATCTGTACAGGAAAATCTGGCCAGAATTTCTTCTGAGTTTTCTTTAACTTGGTACCAATGCCTCCTATTATTATTTGGTATGCCACTTCTCTGCCCACCAGTCTGTCAGTGAGAAATTTAGGGAGAGCATGAGGGGGGATTGAACATCCGAAGACTCTGACATAAGAGAAATTCTCTTCGATGAACCAATCTGTGACTACCTTAAGGTTTCCCATGATTATCTTTGAAATCCGAGGGGGTGCATAACCATACAAAATTTGGTGCACAAGTATCACTACGTAGTGACAGATTTCATAAAAGAAATATTTAATAGTATCCTCCCATAGTTTATAGTGATAAACATGAATGGGCTCAACAC
>JASDQU010010262.1:131827-148846 GCA_032191745.1 Picea mariana | reverse complement strand
CCATGTAGTTCATCTAACAATTCATTAATGAGATGAATGGGAAACTTATCTTTAATAGTGATATTGTTGAGCTCTCTATAATCTGGACACATATGCCATGATCCATCTTTCTTGAATACCATTACCATTGGTGCAGAGTCAGAACTTTGGCTAGGTCTAATAACGCCAGACTCTAACATTTGTTCAACCATACGCTCAATTTCACTCTTCTGGGCATAAGGGTATCTGTACGGCCTGATGTTAGAAGGAACACTCCCAGGAATTAGGTGAATATCATGATCATAATTTCGAGTGGGTGGAAGACCTTTGGGAATATCTTCAAATACTTTGGAATGCTTATCAATGATCCCTTGGAGATGTAGGGGAATAGATGCCATAGATGTTTGAACATATAATGAGCATAGTTGTGCAATAATACCTTGATGCCCCTTTTTCAATAATTTTTTCGTGCCATTAGAGCTTATTACCTTACTGGGTTTCCCTCTGATACGTCTTAACTCAATTATGAGTACTACCAAAATCAATTAGGACAACTACCTTTTTCTTTTTGATATATCCTTCGATATTGAGGGTTTGAGGAGTGCTACTTCCAGCCAATGCATTACACTATATCATGGGAGTAAACTCTTCACAAGAAATTGCTTCTATGTTTTCATCTTGAGATGGTTCTTGTTCTTGTTCTTGTTCTTCTTCCTCTTCACAATCTATGTAGAATAATTTCTTCTCACCACACGTATGTCCCTTATTGTACTTGTTGTCACAATTAAAGCATAAACCTTTTGATTTTATTTCGTCCAATTGTTGAAGTGTCAACCTTGTAGGTTGAGGTGTTTTAGAAGAAGGAGCATTATTCTCTCGATAGATGTTAGGATTGGTTCTTCTAGTAGCCATATACATATTTTTACTTTCAACATTTCTTTCCACCCTAAATGCATTCTCCAATGATTTTGGTTCCCAAAGGAAAACCTCATGTTGAATGTTATCCTTTAAAGTTCCTATGAATACATCAATCAATTGATCATATGGAATATTTGTTACCTTTATATTCAATCTTTGGAAGTTCCCAATGTGCTCTTTAACTGAACCCTTTTGCTTGAGATTTATCAATTGGCTAAAGAAGGTATTAATCCTTGTATCCTCATAGTGTGCTATCATTTCTTCCATGAAAATTGTCCAAGTGATGAGTGATTTGCAAGAATAAAGCCATTGATACCATACAAATTGATTGGGTTCTAAATATAAAGAATAAATTCATACCTTTTGTGTATGTGGCACATTATGTAGATCAAAGAATTTATCCATCTAAAGTATCCATGTGATTAGGTCCTTTCCATCAAGCTTCCTCATATCGATCTTAAGAACGCGGTTGGTCTTCAACCCAAAACTTGGATTTTCTCCATTCTTGATTCATCTTCCTTGTGTCCTCATCATGAATTTCATGGGATACATTTTCACTTTCACGTATCCTCTCTATTAGGAAATTTTTTAATCCTTCCATGATCTTCCTTTTTAAACCATCCATCTTAGTATCCATTATTGCCTCCTGTTTATCTTCAGTTGAATCCATCATCCCTTGTAGTTCATATTTTGTCACTGTCTTCTTTTGCAATTCATTTATGTCCCTACGCATTTATTCACCTTCATCAAGAGTCCAAGTAGGACTGTCTGGAGTCTTATTTGGTGTAGAATTTCCCTTTTTTGGTGGCATGTTGGCCAAGTATCACTTTTAAACCTTGATTTTGAGGTGGTTCTACTAGACAATCTTTCTTCTGTTGTATCTCCAAATTTTTAGGCCTTCTGGGTATGAATTTTTTTTTTTTGTAGTTCTATGATATTTCTTCTTTGCAATGCCACGGGTCTGATCAAAATTGGATGTTCCAAGTGGAATTTATGGTAACTTCCCCACAACTTGCATATTTTTGTCCTTTCCCGGAGACCTCACTTGTATAGTGTTCCCCACACAAAATAATTGATATAAAATTATTCAACTTGTACCTGAAATACTACGAACTTTCCACTATCTAATGCAACTGGTCTCATGCAATTTTGATACTCTAGGAAGGAGTTATTATTGTTTTACTCGGACCACCTTCTTGATACTAGTCAATAGGACTAGTTAGATAACCTATCTTCCACAGGGTGTATCTACAAATGTAAGATGACCCAGAAGATGAAATTGTTATCAAAGATATCGTAATATTTTTTGTGAATAACCTTCAGATTTCAGAGTATGAAACGTTCCATAAAATATTTTATAACAAAAATTCTGTGACGACTCAATTCAGGATGATTCCAAAACCCTATCTTACACAGGTTGTATCTCTGAAAGTATAATGCCTCATGAGATGAAATTTTAACTCAAAATACCTTGATCCATATAATAAATATCCTCCAAGAGGTTCCTTTTAAAAGATCACAGAAAACAATTTATAACAAATATTCCAAGGTGTCGCAGATGTAGCACCGAAACCCCAAGACCTTGAGCTCTGATACCATATGTTAAGAACCAAATATAAATATACCATAGAAAAACCTCATAATAAGTACTCAATGCCTTGAAAAATAGATAATTTCATATAATAAGCCTCCTTGAGGGGGCAACCTACTTATACACCACATAAATATTAAAGTACAAGATGATTCCAAATGAAAATGTCTCCTTGGTATATATAGGAGACTAGGAGGTACAATTACAACTAATGGACCTAAGACGACATAAATAAAATAAAATTACTAATGTAATATTCGCCAATTAAGGGGTATTGTGACACTATTTAGGGCTTAACATTGTAAGTGCCTTATTGATAATTAACAACCAATGGATTTGTTTTAAAATTAAAAGGCAATTCTTTAAGTTTTTGTTTTTTGGGTAAGAACTTTTATTTCCAAGAGGAAAAATATAAACTTCAAAAGCTCAAAATTATATGTGTTCCAAAAAAATCTGTGCACAGTAGCGCCAACACCATACCATATCATGGCAAGGAAAGGAAACGCATACCATACCATACCATACCATGGAAAGGAAAGGCATCCCATACCATACCATACCATGGGTTGGCAAGGAAAGGCAAGGCATACCATACCATACCAAGGCTAACATACCATACCATACCATACAAAGGCAAGGAATACCATACCATACCAAGGAAAGATAAGGAATTCAAAGGAAAGGAATGGCATGGCATAGTATGGCCATGGATGATTTTAGGGGCCAGATATCAGTCATGGGCTAATTTTCCAAGGTTTTTCCCAAAAAACGATTCTCTATTATAAAAATTATTCACCCAAATTCTATAGGATAAAATTATTTTACCTCAAAAGTCGCCAAAAATCTATACAAACTATATAAAATCCTTATTAATTTGAATATTTTTACAAAAATATCACCAAACATTTTATAGTTGGCATATGAAGGATTAGTAATATTCGTCAAGGTTTCTACATTTAAAAAAAAAAAATCCATCCTTAAAATTATCCGTGGGCATGGCTTGGCAAGGAATAACACTTTCATTGACATGGAAATGGCATGGCATTGCAAGGCATGGAAAGACATGTCATGGCATGGAAATGAAAGGAAATGCAAGGCCTGAAATGACATGACATGACATGGAAAGGAAAGACAATGCATGGCATGGCAAGGCATGGCAATGTAAGGGATGGCATGGCAAGGCATGGTATGGCAAGGAAAGACATGGCATGGCATGGCAAGGAATGACATGAAATGGCATGGTAAGGAATGGCATGGAAAGTAATTGAAAAGCACGACATTGCAAGGCATGCAAAGGCAAGGCTGGCATGGCATGGAAATGAAAAGAAAGGAAAGGCATGGAAATGACATGCCATGGTGTGGATTGGCATGACATGGCATTGGCATTTCAATGGAATGGAATGGCATGGAAAGGCAATGCAATGCAAGGCATGGCATGGCATGGTATGGACAGGAAAGTCAAGGAAAGGCATGGCATGGCATGGCATGGCATGGCATGGTATGACATGTCAAGGAAAGGCATGACATGTTATGGAAATGAAAGTAATGACATGGAATGGAAAGGCATGGAAATTGAATGGCATGGCATGGAAAGGAATGGAATAGCATGTCAAGGCATGGAAAGGAAAGGAATGGTATGTCAAGGCATGGAATGACAAGGAAATGAAAGGAGTGGCATGAAAAGGCAGTCAAAGGAAATTCATGGAATGGCATGACATGGAAAGGAAAGGCATGGAAATGGGATGGCATGAAAATGACATGGCATTGCATGGCATGGCAAGGCATGGAAATGGCATGTCAATGGAATGGCATGAAAAGGAAATGGAATGGCATGGAAAGGCATGGAAATGGCATGGAAATGGAAATGGCATGCTATGGAATGGCTTGTCAAGGAATGAAAATGGTATCACAATGACATGTCAGGGAAAGGCATGGGATGGCAATAGCATGACATCAATAAGATTGTGGGATTGGGCTTGAGAGGGTCATTTGTCTCCTTCTGTGCTCTAACCCAAAAATTGGGTAGGAATGTGCAATAAACTCTCATAGATGGTGAAGAGAAAATAATAATAGTTTCAAGTCTCCCTAAAGGAATTTTGGTAGCATAGAATTACTTTCTATAGTTTGTCATGAAACATGACCTCAAAACCTGTATTTGTAGGTGCAAAATGACACCCATTCTAAGATCTAGTTTCCATTTGAACTCTCTCATTCTATTGATCAAAATCAATAAGTTTAGTGGAAATCATGGAAGACTGAATACATGTTATTAATAATCGATGGGTTTATGAAAAAATACATATACCCACTACACAATCTAAAAAAACATGAGTGTATTAATGAGTCATTGACTAGTCTTTTTTACATTTATCAAGGGTTACTCATAAATAAAATGATTTTGCATATGTCATGCATAGAAAGAGGGGAATAGTGTGTGTGTCCTAGAAAATGGTCAAATTATGGATTGAATCAACCAATAAACTAACAACTAGGGCTTTTAAAGTAATGTTAATAGAAGACTAGGGTCAAGGTTTTGTCCTAAGGAGACTAGGAATACTAGGACTTATACCTAGAGGAGAAGAGAAATACTTTTATCATGTCACTCTCGTAAGAGAAGAAGTTAGAGTTTTGTGGTATTTGAAAATCCTAGTGCTACCTAATGTTCTTGTTATCAAGAAGATAGAGGGAGTTTATCTTGTACAAGTGTGGGATATAAATGTAGGTTCAAAAAATGACTTACCATTGTGTATGCTACCTTGTTTATGATCTCTAATGGAGTGAGCTATTGGCTCATGTTACCTTATGGTTTCCATTTCTAAGGTTTGAAGAGCCTAACTTCTAACAACCCCTCATAAGATATTGGTAGTTGCATGTACTTCATATTGTAAATATATATGAATTGTTTGGGTTGTCCAAATGTTGTGTACTTGCATAATTGAATTTTACCTTATTTCATCTTTGTAATTGAGTAATTCTACTACTAGTTATGGAGGTTAATTTGACACAACATTGATTTGAGGTTCATAAGTTATTTACAATTATGTATAAGATAAATGAGAGAAAATATTTCTTTAATAAATTATTGTAATATGCCATTTTTGAGGTAACAATATTTTCAAGTGACCACTATTTGAGTGTGGATTGTCATTGGATTTAGATAGATAGAATGCATTTGGTAGTCCATATTGTTGGTTGTGAGTTAGAATATGGATATCCATGACATTCATGCAAATAATTCATAAGGAATGATCTATCGATGATGTAGAGATACATGGTTGATTAGCAAGCAATGCTAATTGAGAACCATTAATTTCTTATGGATTTATCACTTAGCAATATTTCCACCATAACATATTCCTTAATTCTTAACGCAAGTATTTATAATCACTTTAGGAAAAAATCAAGGGATTAATACACATAACTTTAATACACTTTGAAATTCATGTATTCATCAACATAAATTGCAGAAACAAGGAGATTCATAAAAAAATGTGCCATGAAATATATATATATACTCAACATCGTATATACATTTTTTTTTAAATGGCAACTCGTGCCCGATATACAAAATGCCAACAAGTGCCCTAACATAAAAAAACATACATATGGTGGCCTAGATACAAAATGGAAGTAGTTGGTCAATCATTTACCCCTTCCACCCTCGCCACCCTCAGGAGAATCCTATAAATATATCTTTATTCTCTTTCTTGAGAAAGAACCTCCATAGGTTCTAGGTCTGGGCATGCTTCGATGCTCTGGATACTGCACAAAGAATAAACAATGTTATAAGTTTTTTCTTCGATGAATTAATAGACATACAAAATGATACTTTTTAATTTAACCTTAGAAAACTCACCGCATATGATTCTCTCATTCATGAAGGTGTTACCCTCCTCCGCTACTCCAATCTTTCTACGATGCCATCCGACATCAGTTACATGGATCAAGTCAAAAAAATAAAAAAAAATATGCGTAAAATCAAATTAATTAAATATTAAAAAAATATCATCAATGCATTATCTCACACTGAATATTGTAGGACTCAATGGAGATTCACTAGTAGATGGAGCACTAGATTGTACAACTTTCTCTGAAACAACCTCTACTATGGAATTCTTGGATGATCGGGTTGATGGAAATGGTAGTGGGGGTGGGTGGCATACAGGTGGTGCATATGGGTGCCCTGTGTGTGAATCCACTGAGGATGTGTGCAATAAGACTAATGCTGAGGGTGGGGTATGATAGACCCTCATAGGTTGTACAAGTGATTGCAACTCCCTAGGCTTGGAGAAAGGTAACCCAAAACCAACGGCCAGGTTCCGAGAGAGTGCAATAATACTATAGCTAGAAAATATATCAACATCCTCCATACATATTAATAATATTGAACTATTAGTACCAAATAGTAAAATGCAAAAACATAAACACAAACAATTTGAGGATTATACGATATTTAACTCTATAATTTGAAATTTTCCATTATCACTTGTTCTTGTTTCAAAATAAAATCATATTAAATGTGAGTTCATATATTCTTCCATTAATCCTATGACAAGATTTTTCAAAAAGAAAACAATAAAGAATACAAATGAGTTTGACAAGAAAACTTTGATCTATCCTATCAGCAACCAAAGTTGTGAATGTGTACAATTTATTTATTTATTAATTAAAGTAATTTTATAAAATATTCTAAGTTTTGGCTTTTTTCGTGTTAAATTTTTTGTTCAATTTTAGTTGAAGTTTCTCTAAAAATTGTGAGATGTGTAGATTTTACTCATTAAGTTTGTATAATCTTAGTGTAAAAGAGGATTTTTCAATGCATCTACAAATTGTAGGATATGTAGATTTTACTCATTAAGTTTGTATAATCCAAGTGCCAAAGAGAAATTTGCAATGTGTCTAGAAATTGTCGATGTGTATATTTCATTGATTAACTTTGTATAATCAACGAAATTTGGTCCGGTAACATATACCTTATTAATTCATTTAAAAAACAACTAATAAATTTATCTAATTATAAAATCACATTAAAAATTTAAATGATTATATATGTTTATTAAAATAAGTTAGAGATATATAATGTATCTTTAAATTATTGTGTTAGGAGTCATTTTCTACAACCTAGTATGTGACTATGAGCTATATGTAATTTTTTACATGATCAACTTGAAGTTGACACTTACTTTGAAAAAACAATTAATAAAAGAAATTCAATATTGACCATAAATAAAAAAATTCAATGCCTACCTTAAGTAAAATAATTTTATATCAATTTTATATAGTAAAAAAATTATTATTCTATCCATATGTGCTTCTTTTCTACATCCCAATATAAGAAAGATGTGTAATTCCTTGAGCTCTTAACATGGAGTTGACATGTGACATCTAAAATCTATATTAATAACAAAGAAATATTCAATGTGAGCCATAAATAAAATATTCCAATTTCTTCTTTATACACACACACAAGCACATTTCAGTGATTTGTTATTTAGTATGAGGGAGATGTGTAATTATTTGAGCACTCAACATGGAGTTGACACACACACATAGCATAAATCTTATTAATTAATTAGTAAACTTATTAAAAATAAATTATTTAATTTATTTAATTATAAATAATATCATTCATTGTTTATATATATATTGAACATTTTGATGAAGAACATAAATCAGAACAAACTCTCACAAGCTCCATACTGAAACTAGACATTGGACCATTATCATTTCCAAAACTTGGTGGGTCAAAAGAATCCATCATCTTTGTGAGTTGTAGTTGCTTATACACAATACAAGCTCATGAGTTTTATATTGATGGTTTATGAAACATGCATCTATGAAAGCACCTAAATAGTGCATTGAATTATAACTTATGTTAAAATTTCAATTGGGAGCTAGTTTTTTCTTTAACAATTGTAATGTAAATTTAGGAAAACAATAATTTATTGATTAAAATAAATTATTCAAGATACATGTAGGATTTATTAGAATATGTTGTAAAAAGATGAAATGGAGGAATTGAATTAGATTTTGAAATATAAAACTTTTGTTTCTGAAAAATTTGTATACCTCATAAAAAAAATCATGTTCTTTTAATAGTGGTATGTTACCTCTCCTCTAACATATAATRCATATGTTSATGTTAAACATGTGTTTAATCCATTTATTATCTAAATGATGAAATTTCTTGAAATAAATTTACACAATTGTAGATAACAACCAATTCTTTTGAACTACTATTTTCTTTCTCTCACACACAAAGTAATGAATCATTGGAAGTACAAGGTCAAGTTTTAAAATCATGTTTTGATCTATACTTTTGCACCATATAATTTGTTTTCTGCATGGGAAGATAGTAGACAATTTGCTATAAATAAAATCCGGTGCTTTTACAATTATGATATATGTACAATAAAAATTAGAAAGCAATAATTATTTTCATTAAAAAAATGTGTGTGTGTGTGTGGAATGTGCATATAGAGCTCTATAAGTTTGTTCAATTTAATTGGTGATGAATATGTGGACCATATTTTAAAAGTTAGTAAAAAATGGATATAAGAATAAGAAACTAGAAAAGTGAGTTTGTTTTTGTTTAGGCATCATCCTAAGCCATCGAGTTTGTCAATCCAAAGATAAAACCAAAATAGCCATATCGTTCAACATTTAGAGTAAAAGAGGTAATGTTTCCCATTTTTTTTTAATTTACACTAACACACATGCATTAATTTTTACATAAAATGAAAACTATGAAAAAATCCCTAAGTTTTACATGTTTCAAAAGGAGTACTACAATGCTATTTTAATGGTAGAGAACCTATTTTCCTCTCACTAGCATAATCAAGTTCCCCATATCCATACCTTTTGTGCTAACCTACCAAATGATGTCTTGAATATGACTTGATAGTTCAATACCCTACAAATATGGTGCGTGTCATGGTTGGAGGCATTGTTCACGTTGCTTGAGATCTAGAGGCGTAATGTTTGTATGTAAGGTCCTTTTTGTTCTTTTTGACCATGGTCTAGGTTACTAGACCTATCACTACTACCCAAAATGAGTTAATGGAAACCATTTTATTTTTAAAGGCCAAAGATCCCATGGAAAGGTCCTATGGGATTTCTTAATGCATATTTCAATACACTTGAGCCTAATAAGCTTTCTTAAATGCTCAAGGTCCTTGATATATTTGTGCGTGGTTATGCATATTGAGATAACATATTATAAGAAAGATTATTCACATTTTTTGTTCTATCAAGGAGGACATATTATTTTCATTTGTTTATTAGAATTTGTCGTCACTTTTGGGGCTATCATTTCAACCAATGGCTAAGAAACCAAAACCTAGTGGATCTAATCCATCGAGGATCACACCTAGATTGGACCGCATCAACCATTAACATGGATGGATTTTTGGGTGTCTCCTCTCAACTAAAGACACTGTAATGGTATTGAGCTCAGGCAGCCTAGCAAAAAAACCCACACCTTAACCCATTGAGCTAGTGGGAACTGACAAGGATGATAAATTATAGGTAGAAATCTCTCAACTAGATATTGCAATGAGTATAATCCCATAACCAAAATTGGTGACTACTATTGCAAGAGATAAACATTATGAGAGGAGTTTCATAATTGTGAAATAGGATTTCCATAAGAATCATATTTAATTTCTAATTGGCATTTTGATAATAAGATATCACGATAAAAGTATGTGAATGATACATGTGATATGAGGGATATGTTTAGGCAGGATGGATGATGGTTGTTGTAAGTTGGAAAGGATGGAAAGTATTCTATTGTGATGACCTTAGAACCTTGTGATATGCCTTGATCACCTAAAGTTATATTATATTAGAGGTTTCCATCAAGACCCCCTGGCAACAAGACTCTTTAATTCCATGTTGTTGTTGCATGTGAAATCCTTGGAAATATATATCACTTGAGGGGATAGGATTGAGCCTAGAAAGGTTAGTGTAGTAAGGAAGGGGGGAATTTGAATGGATATGTGACAGATTCATGTCAAGTGCTAGGTGAGATTAAGAAGTAAATATGTGTTTGGGTGTTTAGAGAAAACCATGAGTCAAGTCTTTCCCATGGTATCCATATGAATACATATTCATATAGATAAGTATTGGCCTAACTTGCATACTTTATATTTTTTTATGAATATATATCTTTAGGTGATGAAATTGAAATTAAAAAAAATAAAATCATAAGGATGGAATGCTTATTTATATAATTGGCTATGATATACATGTTTACTTTGATGAATGGAATGCTAAATATCTTGAAGGTACTCCAAGATACTGAAAGGAAGGATTGAACATTGTTGTCTGATATAGCCAACTACTATATAGGGTTGCAATGAAGAGGATGGTAGTGCACCTGTTAGTCAAGAAAAAAGACCTGGATTATTATTGAAAAAAAGAGAACATTAATGACATTGTTATTTTAAGGGGGATGTAATATCCCTAGTTTCAATGCCTAGATTATATTGGACCTAGATATGTGTTAGTTGTAAATAAGTGTTCTAATGAGAATCAAGTTATGTAGATGAACCCATATGTCAAAAATGTAAGTATGAAAAGATCAAATTCAAGGAATCACTAATGTCTAGGAATACATGTAAATGTATTTATGAGGACCATGTGGTAGTGTTACCATGGTATGGTTAAGTTTTGTACTTATCTTAACCCCTCATCACTCTTTTAATGCTAATACTGATTTATTAGAAGGCTAGTTTGATTTAAAAGAAAGCAAAAGACTAAGATGGAGAAGAAAGACACTATTACATTAGGAATTATAACTATATCATTAATTTTATGCACCCAAGAATAATTCAAATGGGACCCTTGTTAGCTCTCATCAAATATGTAGAAGAGGAAGCTCTTTGAATGAATTAAAATGGGATTTTTGTAGGGATGCATTGTCTTTAAGGGAAGAGATTACCTTTCATGAAAGGGTAGAAAAGGAAGCTCTTTGAATGAATTAAAATGGGATTTTTGTAGGGATGCATTGTCTTTAAGGGGACATATTACTCTTCATGAAAAGAGATGAGTAGAATCTTGAGAAGAGACTATTCTCCATGAAAAGGGATGAGTAGAATCTTGAGGAGAGACTATTCTCCATGAAAGAGACTAATAAAACCTTATGATGATAGTACAATGACAAGGAAATCATAGAGATAAAGAATATATTGTAGCATATTATCCATGAAAGAGACTAATAAAACCTTAGGATGATAGTACAATGACAAGGAAATCATATAGATAAAGAATATATTGTAGCATAGTAATAAAGATCAAGATGAATAGAGAAAAATAATGTCCTGTAGAACCTTGTTGTACATCAAGCATTCAAAGAGACATAAATATGTTGGATTCTAATTTGAAAGTAGAGAGTAGATTGGACTAGAACCGAGAGGAAGACGACTACTAAGGGGTTGAATAACAAGGGAGTATTTTATTGTGTTTTATGTAGTCACAAAATGTGTACCATGATTAGGTTGCTTGGGGAGATTAAAAATAGAATTTCATAGAAAATTTATCACCTACTTTCAAAAGCATTTTGGATTGAAGTGGACTCGAAAGAATTCTCATAATTGATAGGAATTGTAAACTCATTTATAGCAAGCAAACTTCATCATTAAACAAATTGGAAAATTCACCCATAATGGATAAGAATTGTAAATTCATTTATATCAAGCAGCCTTCATCATTACACAAATTGGAAAATTCAAGAGACTGCACCAACTAACATTATGAAACGTCCATCTCTTTGCCTGGAGTTTTATAGCTTTATTGGGCACATATTACCAAATCTAGAGTAGTATGTAGAGCACTCAAGAAGGGTTAGTGTCTAGTTCCAATTGAAGGGAAACTATTTAGTTGTTGAATTAGCTCTAAATTAGTTTTGTTGGTATAGTTTCCAAATGTTTGAGATTGTCCCGACAATAAATCATTATAATTTTTATGGAGGTTGAGATTAATATCGGTCATTAAGATTATGTGTTTGAAAAAATTATTAATGACAATTCAAAATAGAATTACAATGTTTCGAGAAAAAAAGTTGGGTCCTCCCGTGCATTGATTCAATTGATAACTTAATACCCATTTCCTTCACAGCACTATGGAAGAGATTTAAACAAAGATTTTCCATATACTCTACTTATTTTAGGGTGCTTAGGTTTTAGGGTGGTATTTATTATTTTGAGTACTATAAGGGAAAATCCACAAAATTTATTGAAGAGATTTAAACAAAGATTTTCAGTATACTCTACTTATTTTAGCATGCTTAGGTTTTAAGGTGATATTTATTAATTTGAGTATTACAAGGGAAAATCCACAAAATTTATATAGGTATAAACTAATTTGAGTGAAAATGTGAATGGCCCATTAAATTAGTTATTTTTTCGTTAATGGTTACCTGGTTGGTTATGCTAATAGTCATATATTTGTATCAAAGATTAAACCATGCATGTAAAAGTATATGCTTGTATCGATTATTTTTTCTTTAATGGTTACCTAGTTGATCCTGCCAATATTCATATTCTTGTATCAAAGATATGCACGTAAAAATGTATGATTGTATCAAAGATTAAACCATGCATGTAAAGTATAGTCTCATAAGTATTGATGTGTGTAATTCCGCTTAAGATGTGTGTAACCCCATAAGTGTATCTCATCATGGAATTGAGAAGCCATGTGATCATATAACATATATAGACAAACAGATCCATGCACTAACAAATTCATTACTTTTAAACAAGTTTACTGTCTTCATTCCTGTATCCAAAAATATTTCATCTTAATTTATAGTGGTCGGATATCTTAGTTAAATTATTCTCAATGATATTTGATGACCCTAACAGATGTAATTTTGGTTCCCACAAGCCGATATGCTTTCAAGCTGTATGGAATAATGTTGTCCTTTGTATTTATAGTATACTCTAATACAGTCTGTCAAGTGCGCTCTGAGTTTCATTTTCTAATTCACATTAAAAACTCATCACAACTTTGTTGCCGATGCAATTTCATCTTCAAAGAATTTCATTGATGCCCCCTTTCCCTCTATATACATTATCAGGCGAAGTAAATTTCTATGTCTTAACTCCACATCTAATTCGATCATGATATTGCCAGACATGTGAGATTCTCTCCCCTGATGAATCTGCACTTCTTGGGCGTCCAATTTGCTCGTATGAATGTCGGTTACCATTTTTTACGTCCAGGATCAAGAAGACAATGCCTACATCTAGGGAATGAAGAGTGAGAACAAATCCATTTGTCCACACATTACATGTGGAATCCATGGTTGCACCTCGACAACACATTCACACCTTCACCTTCCACGAATTTCGCTAAGCAGATAGCGCACTCCGTCGCAAGCAGTGGCATAATGTATTTGCCATAGATTATAGACGAGAGTGATTTTATGGATTTTCCCTTCATTCCATTATTATCCCCGCGAGAGATATGATTGTGCAGAACAATGCAAGAAGAGTAAGTATCGTGCATTCACTCATATGAGGACTAATCACCGCCTGTGAACTTTCGTATGAAATATCCGTTGGTGGTATCATATGGGTAGAGGCCTCTGAAACCATTCTTCCCTCACGAACCTTAAAAGGCCCAAATCCTGCAGTGTTTGTTGCTGAATGTAGCATAAAAGACTTGTCAGATAACGTTTTCAGAGAGGGCAATTCTTTCACTCCAATTGAAAACCAATCTGAGAAATGCAATACAGTGATCGGGACATAGTCGTTGCTTTCCTGTTTCTTGGTGAATAAAGGATCTATGCAGGTCTATCTATGGACTAGATAATCATTCAATTAGAATAGCATAATAATATACTAAATAATAAATGATTAACTCACAATATCATAGAAATAGGATTACAATACATGCATAAAGAAAGAAGAAATTATTATTCAGGAGTAACACAAAAGGGTTATGTTCAACTCTGATCAACCTTGATCTTTATAACAATACATAGCCTCAGAGAACAAACAGTTAGTTGCTCTTGATTGAACGCTTACAACAATTTATTTTAGAAAACTACTCATGCATTTTGCATGCATTATTTAGTCAGACAATCTATATGTAAACACCAATCTACAGAAAATAAAACAAAAAATAGATTGCATCATGTCAAAGAGTGCATCAATTACCAACAAACTCCCCCTTGATGCTGAGAGGGCTCACAATCTAATCTCGAAGATTTAAAAATTGGACTTTAGCAACTGCCTTAGTGAAAATGTCTGCAAGTTTTTCTTGATTCTTTATATAGCTTATTTCTACTTCCTTCTTTTGCACCAAATCTTTAATGAAATGATACTTTAAATCAAAATGTTTTGTCCTGCTATGATGGGCTGGATTCTTGGCAAATTTGATGGCACTAGTGTTGTCAGAAAATATCACTGTAGGATGAATTTGTTTATGTCCAATTTCTTCTAGAAATTTTCTAAGCCATAATGCTTGAGTACTGTTGAGGTGACTGCAACATGGATGAAAGTGCAACTATACTTTGTTTCTTTGAGCTCCAAGTAATCAAACTTGAACCAAAAGAGAAAAAAATACCACACGTAGAATTTTGGTAATCCAAACTACTTCCCCAATCATAATCACTAAATCCAACAAGATTAAACATTTTATAAGTTTAGTAATGAATACCAAAATTTAGAGTTCCTCTCACATACCTAAAAATCCTCTTGGCATCCTTCATATGTATTTCATATGGCTCTATCATGTATCTTGAAACAAGAGAAACTAAATAAGCAATATCAAGTCTTGTGTGGGTTAGAAACATAAAACTTCCAACAATACTTATGTATGTTGTCTCATCAACTATTTCAGCACCATCATCTCTACACAACACAATTCCATGAGTAGTGGGAGTGGAGGTTGGTTTACAATCTACCATATCAAATTTCTTCAACATATATTTTGCATACTTTGTTTGAAAAATGAAAATTTGATCTTCATTTTGATAAACCTCCATACCCAAAAAATATTGCATGAGACCCAAATCTTTCATCTTAAATTCATTCATCATAGCAATTTTGAATTCATCCTTCATCTTAGAACTACTACCCATATATAATAATTCATCAACATATAGACTTACAATAAGAATATCATTACCTTCTTATTTGAAGTAAAGTGTAGGTTCACTTTTACTTTTATTGAAGCCACTCTCCCTGAAAATATCCATCAATCCTAGCATACCATGTTCTTGGTGCTTGCTTGAGGCCATACAAAGTCTTCTTCAACTTGCATACTTGACGTTCTTTTCCTTGCACTTCAAAACTTTGTGGTTGTTCCACAAACACTTATTCTCCTAAGTACCCATTCAAAAAGGAACTTTTCACATCCATGTGATGAATGCTCCATTTCTTCTGAGTTGTTAATGAAATAATCATTCTAGCAGTCTCTTGTCTTGCTACTGGTGAAAATGTTTCTTCATAATCAATTCCATACCTCTGTGTGAAGCGTTTCGCAACTAATTTTGCCTTGTGCCTTTCAACACTCCCATCACTATTGTACTTAGTCTTGTAGACCCATTTACTACCAATCTTTTTCTTGTCATGTGAAACTTCTGTAAGCTCCCAAGTATCATTCACGTCAATAGAATCTATCTATTCTTGCATTTCTCGCACCTAAACCTCATTAGTACACCCATCTTCAAACATGATTGTTCAAAATCAACCTTGGAAAGTAAAGAAAAATTTAATGTCTCACCTATTGGATTTTCTTCATGTGCTCGACTTTTACTCCTTTGATACATGTCACATAATCTTAGGCTTGAACTTGGAACTGAAGAATTAGATGAGGGGCTACTTGGTGGATTTGTAGCACTTGGAACTGAAATATTAGTGGGTTGCTCATTATCAATATCATCAATAATATCCCTATCCAAAATAGATTTAGTCATATCATCATGGAATTTTTTATGACCATAATCTCCCACTTCATCAAAAATCACATCTCTTGACCGAACAATGCTATTAGTGAGCGGATTATACAACGTGTAAGCCTTACTTTGTTCATTGTATCCAATAAAAATGCAAGACTCACTTTTGGATCTAACGTTTGTCTCTTTTGATCAGCTACATGAACATAGGCTACACAACCAAAGACTCTAAAATGATTAACATTGGGCTTTTTTTCATACGAGGCTTCATATGGAGTCATCATATCAAGTGCACTTATGGGACATCGATTGAGAATATATACTGCATCACCCCAAAAAGAATTGGTTAATCCCTTGGTTTGTAACATACTTCTTGCCATTTTCAGCACTTTCCTCTTGGATACTCCATTTTGTTGAGGTGTGTAAGTAGTGGTGAGTTTTCTTTTGATGCCATTCATATCACAATAATTCTGAAAATCTTTTGAACAAAATTCTCCTCCGCGACCAGTCCTTAAGCACTTGATTTTGCAACCTCTTTCATTTTCCACAAGGGCTTTAAACCTCTTGAATGTATCAAAGGATTCATCCTTAGTCTTCAAAAAATAAACCCAACACTTTCGTGAGT
>JASDQU010010262.1:111818-125418 GCA_032191745.1 Picea mariana | reverse complement strand
CGCGTGTAAGTAAATTCTCATCTGGAGGACTTGGACATTGGAGGACCGAAAGGGAAGTCCTTTAGCTTCGCGAGTGGCGAATTGGCGAGAAGGCTAATAACCGTCCATCTGAGGGGACAGGTGGTGAGAGATCGACAGATCTCGCAAACTCGGGAGTTCGCAGGGTGAAAGCCCAAGAATTGGGTATTCAAAGTCGCGAGGCGTGAGGACACAAGGTGACGAAGTGGCGAGAGGATCGTAGTTGTCCATCTGAGAGGATAGGTGGCGAGAGATTGAGAGATCTTGCGAACTTGGGAGTTCACAGGTTGAGAGTCCAAATATTGGGTATTCCAAGTCGCGAGGTCACGAGGTAGCGAGAGAAGGACATTCGTTGGATCCAGATCACAAGAGAACCATTAGATCTGTGTGACGGATCGTGTCTTGGGACCTCACAAGAAAAGGTCCGAGAATTTGGTCGCGAGAATCGCGAGGTTGCGAGAAGGCGATATCCTAACAGCTGGAGAGCATTGTGGGCCATAGCGGAGTCGGCGAGTGGAGTACAGGTGGCACAAAGGATTCGTGAGTCGCGAAGTGCCGAGGAGTCGAGATTCGTGTGGGCACCAAGTCACGAAGTGCTGAGGAGCTGAGGTTTGTGCGGACGCGTGGTAGAACATAAGGTGGGACCGTGCGGCCGAAGGGTGGACACGTGTTTCCTAGAGACAAGAGTCAATATTCCTTTGAATTCTCGCATCTCGAGGACTCGCGGAGTAGGAGGGTGAAAACTCGACGGTTCAACCGGCGAGGTTGCAATGTCGAGAGAGGTGCTAACATTTAGCCTAGCCCACGGTTGCATGAGGAAGGAGCTATACCCGTTTCGCCAGATCGGGTATCGCAAGATTTGAAAGGAGAAGTTTGGAGGCTTTGAGTCACGAACTCGCGAGATAGAGAGATTTAGTTGATCTCCTAGTAGTAAAGGGGAGATTTCGGAGAAGATTGCTGTGGGTGCAGATTTCCCGATAGGGAAATAGAAGAACCTTTGAGTTCTTCAGGACGAGAAGAAGAAGGTCCCATGAGAGCAGACGTGCCTGGGTGGCGCACCCCTGCGTCAAAACATTGCAGGATTTGGGATTTTTATGGTTAGTGAGGGAAGAATGGTTTCAGAGGCCTCTACCCATATGATACCACCAACGGATATTTCATACGAAAGTTCACAGGCGGTGATTAGTCCTCATATGAGTGAATGCACCATACTTAATCTTCTTGCATTGTTCTACACATTCATATCTCTCGCGGGGATAATAATGGAATGAAGGGAAAATCCATAAAATCACTCTCGTTTATAATCTATGGAAAATAAATTATGTCACTGCTCGCGATGGAGTGCGCTATATGCTTGGAAGAATTCATGGAAGGTGAAGGTGTGAATGTGTTGTCGAGGTGCAAGCATGGATTCCACATGTAATGTGTAGACAACTGGATTTGTTCTCACTCTTCATTCCTACATGTAGGCATTGTCTTCTTGATCTTGGACGTAAAAAAGTGGCAACCGACATTCAGACGAGCAAATTGGATGCCCAAGAAGAGCAGATTCATCAGGGGAGAGAATCTCACATGTTTGGTGATATCATGATCGAATTAGAGTGTGGAGTTAAGCCATAGAAATTTCCTTCGCTTGATAATGTATATAGAGGGAAAGGGGGCATCAATGAAATTCTTTGAAGATGAAATTGCATCGGCAACAAAGTTGTGATGAGTTTTTAATGTGAATTGGAAAATGAAACTCGGAGCGCACTTGACAGACTATATTAGAGTATACTATAAATACAAAGGACAACATTATCCCATACAGTTTGAAAGCATATCGGCTTGTGGGAACCAAAATTACATCAGTTAGGGTCGTCAAATATCTTTGAGAATAATTTAACTAAGATATCCGACCACTGTAAATTAAGATGAAATATTTTTGGATACAGGAACGAAGACAGTAAACTTGATTAAAAGTAATGAATTTGTTAGTGCATGGATATGTTTGTCTATATATGATATATGATAACATGGTTTCTCAATTCCATGACGAGATACACTTATGGGGTTACACACATCTTAAGTGGAATTACACACATGAATACTTATGAGACTATACTTTACATGCATGGTTTAATCTTTGATACAATCATACATTTTTACATGCATATCTTTGATACTAGAATATGGATATTGGCAGGATCAACCAGGTAACCATTAAAGAAAAAATAATTGATACAAGCATATACTTTTACATGCATGGTTTAATCTTTGATACAAATATATGACTATTAGCATAATCAACCAGGTAACCATTAACGAAAAAATAACTAATTGAATGGGCCATTCACATTTTCACTCAAATTAGTTTATACCTATATAAATTTTGTTGATTTTCCCTTGTAATACTCAAATTAATAAATATCACCTTAAAACCTAAGCATGCTAAAATAAGTAGAGTATACTGAAAATCTTTGTTTAAATCTCTTCAATAAATTTTGTGGATTTTCCCTTGTAGTACTCAAAATAATAAATACCACCCTAAAACTTAAGCACCCTAAAATAAGTAGAGTATATGGAAAATCTTTGTTTAAATCTCTTCCACAGTGATGTGAAGGAAATGGGTATTAAGTTATCAATTGAATCAATGTGGGAGGACCCAACTTTTTTTCTCGAAACATTGTAATTCTATTTTGAATTGCCATTAATAATTTTTTCAAACACATAATCTCAATGACCGATATTAATCTCAACCTCTGTAAAAATTATAATGATTTATTGTCAGGACAATCTCAAACATTTGGAAACTATACCAACAAAACTAATTCAGAGCTAATTCGACAACTAAATAGTTTCCCTTCAATTGGAACTAGACACTAACCCTTCTTGAGTGCTCTACAGACTGCTGTAGATTTGGTAATATGTGCCCAATAAAGCTATAAAAATCCACGTAGAGAGATGGACGTTTCATAATGTTAGTTGGTGCATTTTCATGAATTTTCCAATTTGTGTAATGATGAAGACTGCTTGATATAAATGAATTTACAATCTTATCCATTATGGGAATTCTTATGTGGATTCCACCTCTTAGCTGGGTTATAATGCAGTCTCGTGAATTTTCCAATTTGTTTAATGATGAAATTTTCTTTCTATAAATGAGTTTACAATTCCTATCAATTATGGGAATTCTTATGTGGATGCCACCTCTAGGTTATGATATCATTAGCTATAGAACAGTTCTATAAAAAAACTTGAGTCTACTTCAATCCAAAATGATTTCGAAAGCAGGTGATAAATTTTCTATGAAATTCTATTTTTAATCTATCCAAGCAACCTAATCATGGTACACATTTTGTTACTACATAAAACACAATAAAATACTCCCTTGTTATTCAACCCCTTAGTAGTCGTCTTCCTCTCAATTCTAGTCCAATCTACTCTCTACTTTCAAATTAAAATCCAACATATTTATGTCTCTTTGAATGCTTGATGTACAACATGATTTTTCTCTACTCATCTTGATCTTTATTACTATGCTACAATATATTCTTTATCTATATGATTTCCTTGTCATTGTACTATCATCCTAAGGTTTTATTAGTCTCTTTCATGGATAATATGCTACAATATATTCTTTATCTCTATGATTTCCTTGTCATTGTACTATCATCGTAAGGTTTTATTAGTCTCTTTGCTGGAGAATAGTCTCTCCTCAAGATTCTACTCATCCTTTTTCATGGAGAATAGTCTCTTCTCAAGATTCTACTCATCCCTTTTCATGAAGAGTAATATGTCCCCTTAAAGACAATGCATCCCTACAAAAATCCCATTTTAATTCATTCAAAGAGCTTCCTTTTCTACCCTTTCATGAAGAGTAATCTCTTCCCTTAAAGACAATGCATCCCTACAAAAATCCCATTTTAATTCATTCAAAGAGCTTCGTCTTCTACATATTTGATGAGATCTAACAAGGGTCCCATTTGAATTATTCTTGGGTGCATAAAATTAATGATATAGTTATAATTCCTAATGTAATAGTGTATTTCTTCTCCATCTTAGTCTTTTTTTTTCTTTTAAATCAAACTAGCCTTCTAATAAATCAATATTAGCATTAAAAGAGTGATGAGGAGTTAAGATAAGTACAAAACTTAACCATACCATGGTAACACTACCACATGGTCCTCATAAATACATTTACATGCATTCCTAGACATTACTAATTCCTTGAATTTGATCTTTTCATACTTACATTTTTGACATATGGGTTCATCTACATAACTTGATTCTCATTAGAACACTTATCTACAACTAACACATATCTGGGTCCAATATAATCTAGGCACTGAAACTAAGGATATTACATCCCCCTTAAAATAACAATGTCATTAATGTTCTCTTTCTTTCAATAATAATCCATGTCTTTTTTCTTGACTGACACGTGCGCTACCATCTTCTTTCATTGCAACCCTATATAGTAGTTGGCTATATCAGACAACAATGTTCAATCATTCCTTTCAGTATCTTGAAGTATCTTCAAGATATTTAGCATTCCATTCATTAAAGTAAACATGTATATCATAGCCAATTATATAAATAAGCATTCCATCCTTATGATTTTATTTTTTTTAATTTCAATTTCATCACCTAAAGATATATATTTATAAAAAAATATAAAGTATGCAAGTTAGGCCAATACTTATGTATATGAATATGTATTCATATGGATACCATGGGAAGGACTTGATTCATGGTTTTCTCTAAACACCCAAACACATATTTACTTCTTAATCTCACCTAGCACTTAACATGAATCTGTTACATATCCATTCAAATTTCCCCCTTCCTTGCTACACTAACCTTTCTAGGCTCAATCATATCCCCTCAAGTGATATATATTTCCAAGGATTTCACATGAAACAACAACATGGAATTAAAGAGTCTTGTTGCGAGGGGGTCTTGATGGAAACCTCTAATATAACATAGCTTTAGGTGATCAAGGCATTTCACAAGGTTCTAAGGTCATCACAATAGAATATTTTCCATCCTTTCCAACTTACAACAACCATCATTCATCCTGCCTAGACATATCCCTCATATCACATGTATCATACACATACTTTTATCATGATATCTTATTATCAAAATGCCAATTAGAAATTAAATATGTTTCTTATGGAAATCCTATTTCACAATTATGAAACTCCTCGCATAATGTTTATCTCTTGCAATAGTAGTCACCAATCTTGGTTATGGGATTATACTCATTGCAATATCTAGTTGAGAGATTTCTACCTATAATTTATCATCCTTGTGAGTTCCCACTAGCTCAATGGGTTAAGGTGTGGGTTTGTTTTGCTAGGCGGCCTGAGTTCAATACCATTACAGTGTCTTTAGTCAAGAGGAAACACCCAAAAATCCATCCATGTTAACGGTTGATGCAGTCCAATCTAGGTGTGATCCTCGATGGATTAGATCCCCTAGGTTTTGGTTTCTTAGCCATTGGTTGAAATGATAGCCCCAAAAGTGACGACAATTTCTAATAAACAAATGAAAATAATATGTCCTCCTTGATAAAACAAAAAATGTGAATAATCTTTCTTATAATATGTTAGCACAATATGCATAACCACACACAAATATATCAAGGACCTTGAGCATTTAAGAAATCTTATTAGGCTCAAGTGTGTTGAAATATGCATTAAGAAATCCCATAGGACCTTTCCATGGGATCTTTGGACTTTAAGAATAATATGGTTTCCATTAACTCATTTTGGGTAGTAGTGATAGGTCTAGTGACCTAGACCATGGTCAAAAAGAACAAAAAGGACTTTACATACAAACATTACCCCTCTAGATCTCAAGCAACGTGAACAATGCCTCCAACCATGACACACCCTATTTGTAGGGTATTGAACTATCAAGTCGTATTCAAGACATCATTTGGTAGGTTTGCACAAAAGGTATGGATATGGGGACCTTGATTATGCTAGTGAGAGGAAAATAGGTTCTCTACCATTAAAATAGTGTTGTAGTAATCCTTTTGAAACATGTAAAACTTAGGGATTTTTTCATAGTTTTCATTTTATGTAAAAATTAATGCATGTGTGTTAGTGTAAATTAAAAAAAAAATGGGAAACATTACCTCTTTTACTCTAAATGTTGAATGATATGGTTATTTTGGTTTTATCTTTGGATTGACAAACTCGATGGCTTAGGATGATGCATAAAGAAAAACAAACTCACTTTTCTAGTTTCTTATTCTTATATCCATTTTTTACTAACTTTTAACTTTTAAAGTATGGTCCACATATTCATCACCAATTAAATTGAACAAACGTATAGAGCTCTATATGCGCATTCCACACACACACATTTTTTTAATGAAAATAATTATTGTTTTCTAATTTTTATTGTACATATATCATAATTGTAAAAGCACCGGATTTGTTTTATAGAAAATTGTCTACTATCTTCCCATGTAGAAAAAAAATTATATGGTGCACAAGTATAGATCAAAACATGATTTTAAAACTTGACCTTGTACTTCCAATGATTCATTACTTTGTGTGTGAGAGAAAGAAAATAGTAGTTCAAAAGAATTGGTTGTTATCTACAATTGTGTAAATTTATTTCAAGAAATTTCATCATTTAGATAATAAATGGATTAAACACATGTTTAACATGAACATATGTATTATATGTTAGAGGAGAGGTAACATACCACTATTAAAAGAACATGATTTTTTTTATGAGGTATACAAATTTTTCAGAAACAAAAGTTTTATATTTCAAAATCTAATTCAATTCCTCCATTTCATCTTTTTACAACATATTCTAATAAATCCTACATGTATCTTGAATAATTTATTTTAATTAATAAATTATTGTTTTCCTAAACTTACATTACAATTGTTAAAGAGAAAACTAGCTCCCAACGGAAATTTTAACATAAGTTATAATTCAATGCACTATTTAGGTGCTTTCATAGATGCATGTTTCATAAACCATCAATATAAAACTTATGAGCTTGTATTGTGTATAAGAAACTACAACTCACAAAGATGATGGATTCTTTTGACCCACCAAGTTTTGGAAATGATAATGGTCCAATGTCTAGTTTCACTATGGAGATTGTGAGAGTTTGTTCTTATTTATGTTCTTCATCAAAATGTTCAACACATATATAAACAATGAATGATATTATTTATAATTAAATAAATTAAATAATTAATTTTTAATAAGTTTACTAATTAATTAATAAGATTTATGCTATGTGTGTGTGTGTCAACTCCATGTTGAGTGCTCAAATAATTACACATCTCCCTCATACTAAATAACAAATCATTGAAATGTGTGTATACTAAGACATTGAAATATTTTATTTATGGCTCACATTGAATATTTCTTTGTTATTAATATAGATTTTAAATGTCACATGTCAACTCCATGTTAAGAGCTCAAGGAATTACACATCTTTCTTATATTCGGATGTAGAAAAGCACATATGGATAGAATAATAATTTTTTTATTATATAAAATTGATATAAAAATATTTTACTGAAGGCAGGCATTGATTTTTTATTTATTTATGGTCAATATTGAATTTCTTTAATTAATTGTTTTTTTAAAGTAAGTGTCAACTTCAAGTTGATCATGTAAAAAATTTATATAACTCATAGTCACATACTAGGTTGTAGAAAATGACTCCTAACACAATAATTTAAAGATACATTATATATCTCTAACTTATTTTAATAAACATATATAATCATTTAAATTTTTAATGTGATTTTATAATTAGATAAATTTATTAGTTGTTTTCTAAATGAATTAATAAGGTATATGTTACTGGACCAACTTTTCTTGATTATACAAAGTTAATCAGTGAAATATACACATCGACAATTTCTAGACACATTGCAAAATTCTCTTTGGCACTCGGATTATACAAACTTAATGAGTAAAATCTACATATCCTACAATTTGTAGATGCATTGAAAAATCCTCTTTTACACTGATATTATACAAACTTAATGAATAAAATCTACACATCTCACAATTTTTAGAGAAACTTCAACTAAAATTGAACAAAAAATTTAACAGGAAAAAAACCAAAACTTAGAATATTTTATAAAATTACTTTAATAAATAAATTGTATACATTCCCAACTTTGGTTGCTGATAGGATAGACCAAAGTTTTCTTGTCAAACTCAATTGTATTCTTTATTGTTTGCTTTTTGAAAAATCCTGTCATAGGATTAATGGAATAATATATGAACTCACATTTAATATGATTTTATTTTGAAACAAGAACAAGTGTTAATGGAAAATTTCAAATTATAAAGTTAAATATCGTATAATCCTCAAATTGTTTGTGTTTATGTTTTTGCATTTTACTATTTGGTACTAATAGTTCAATATTATTAATATGTATGGAGGATGTGGATATATTTGCTAGCTATAGTATTATTGCACTCTCTGGGAACCTGGCCGTTGCTTTTGGGTTACCTTTCTCTAGGCCTAGGGAGTTGCAATCACTTGTACAACCTATGAGGGTCTATTGTAGTCCACCCTCAGCATTAGTCTTATTGCACACATCCTCAGCGGATTCACACACAGGGCACCCATCTGCACCACATATATGCCACCCACCCCCACTACCATTTCCATCAACCCCATCGTCTGAGAATTCCATAGTAGAGGTTGTTTCAGAGAAAGTTGTACAATCTAGTGCTCCATCTACTAGTGAATCTCCATTGAGTCCTGTGATATTCAGTGTGATATAATGCATTGATGATATTTTTTTAATATTTAATTAATTTGATTTTACGCATATTTTTTTAATTTTTTTGACTTGATCTGTGTAACTGATGTCGGATGGCATCACAGAAAGATTGGAGTCGTGGAGGAGGGTAACACCCTCATGAATGAGAGAATCATATGTGGTGAGTTTTCTAAGGTTAAATTAAAAAGTATCATTTTGTATGTATATTAATTCATTGAAGAAAAAACTTATAACATTGTTTATTCTTTGTGCAGTCTCCAGAGCATCGAAGCATGCCTAGGCCTAGAACCTATGGAGTTTCTTTCTCAAGCAAGAGAAGAAAAATATATTTATAGGATTCTCCTGAGGGTGGCGAGGGTGGAAGGGGTCAATGATTGACCAACTACTTCCATTTTGTATCTAGGCCACCATATGGATGTTTTTTTATGTTAGGGCACTTGTTGGCATTTTGTATATCGGGCACAAGTTGCCATTTAAAAAAAAATGTATATACAATGCTGAATATATATATATATATATATTTCATGGCACATTGTTTTATGAATCTCCTTGTTTCTGCAATTTATGTTGATGAATACATGAATTTCAAAGTGTATTAAAGTTATGTGTATTAATCCCTTGATTTTTTCCTAAAGTGATTATAAATACCTACGTTATGAATTAAGGAATATGTTATGGTGGAAAATATTGCTAAGTAATAAATCCATAATAAATTAATGGTTCTCAATTACCATTGCTTGCTAATCAACCATGTATCTCTACATCGTCGATAGATCATTCCTTATGAATTATTTTCATGAATGTCGTGGATATCCAATTTCTAAATCACAACCAACAATATGGACTACCACATGCATTCTATCTATCTAAATCCAATGACAATCCACACTCAAATAGTGGTCACTTGAAAATATTGTTACCTAAAAAATGGCATATTACAATAATTTATTAAAGAAATATTTTTTCTCATTTATATTATACATAATTGTAAATAACTTATGAACCTCAAATCAATGCTGTGTCAAATTAACCTCCATAACTAGTACTAGAATTACTCAATTATGAAGATGAAATAAGGTAAAATTCAATTATGCAAGTACACCACATTTGGACAACCCAAACAATTCATATATATTTACAATATGAAGTACATGCAACTACCAATATCTTATGAGGGGTTGTTAGAAGTTAGGCTCTTCAAACCCTAGAAATGGAAACCATAAGGTAACATGAGCCAATAGCTCACTCCATTAGAGATCATCAACAAGGTAGCATACACAATGGTAAGTCATTTTTTGAACCTACATTTGTATCCCACACTTGTACAAGATAAAATCCCTCTATCTTCTTGATATCAAGAACATTAGGTAGCACTAGGATTTTCAAATACCACAAAACCCTAACTTCTTCTCTTACGATAGTGACATGATAAAAGTCTTTCTGTTCTCCTCTAGGTATAAGTCCTAGTATTCCTAGTCTCCTTAGGACAAAACCTTGACCCTAGTCTTCCATTAACATTACTTTAAAAGCCCTAGTTGTTAGTTTATTGGTTGATTCAATCCATAATTTGACCATTTTCTAGGACACACACACTATTCCCCTCTTTCTATGCATGACATATACAAAATCATTTTATTTATGAGTAACCCTTGATAAATGTAAAAAAGACTAGTCAATGACTCATTAATACACTCATGTTTTTTTAGATTGTGTAGTGCCATATGTATTTTTTCATAAATCCATCAATTATTAATAACATGTATTCAGTCTTCCATGATGTCCACTAAACTTATTGATTTTGATCAATAGAATGAGAGTTCAAATGGAAACTAGATCTTAGAATGGGTATCATTTTGCACCTACAAATAAAGGTTTTGAGGTCATGTTTCATGACAAACTATAGAAAGTAATTCTATGCTACCAAAATTCCTTTAGGGAGACTTGAAACTATTATTATTTTCTCTTCACCATCTATGAGAGTTTATTGCACATTCCTACCAATTTTTTGGGTTAGAGCACACAAGGAGACAAATGACCCTCTCAAGCCCAATCCCACAATCTTAATGATGTCATGCTATTGCCATGCCATGCCTTTCCATGACATGTGATTGTGATACCATTGTCATTCCTTGACAAGCCATTCCATAGCACGCCATTTCCATTTCCATGCCATTTCCATGCCTTTCCATGCCATTCCATTTCCTTTTCATGCCATTCCATTGACATGCCATTTCCATGCCTTGTCATGCCATGCGACGCCATGTCATTTTCATGCCATCCCATTGCCATGCCTTTCCTTTCCATGTCATGCCATTCCATGACTTTCCTTTGACTACCTTTTCATGCCACTCCTTTCATTTCCTTGTCGTTCCATGCCTTGACATACCATTCCTTTCCTTTACATGCCTTAACATACCATTCCTTTCCTTTCCATGCCTTGACATGCTATTCCATTCCTTCCTTTCCATGCCATTCCTTGCCATGCCATGCCATTCAATTTCCATGCCTTTTCATTCCATGTCATTACCTTCCTTTCCATAACATGTCATGCCTTTCCTTGACATGCCATGCCATGCCTTTCCTTAACTTTCCTTTCCATGCCATGCCATGCCATGCCTTGCATTGAGTTGCCTTTCCATGCTATGCCATGCCATTTCCATGCCATTCCATTGAAATTCCAATGCCATGTCATGCCAATCCACGCCATGGCATGTCATTTCCATGCCTTTCCTTTCCTTTCATTTCCATGCCATGCCAGCCTTGAAATGTCGTGATTTTCAATTCCTTTCCATGCCATGCCTTGCCATGCCATTTCATGTCATTCCTTGCCATGCCATTCCTTGTATTGCATTGCATTTCCTTGCCTTTCCTTGCCATGCCATGCCATGTATTTCCTTTCCATACCATGCTTTTCCATGCAATCCCTTACATTGCCATGCCTTTCCATGCCATGCATTGTCTTTCCTTTCCATGTCATGTCATGTCATGTCATGTCAGGCCTTGCATTTTCTTTCATTTCCATGCCATGACATGTCTTTCCATGCCTTGCAATGCCATGCCATTTCCATGTCAATGAAAGTGTTATTCCTTGCCAAGCCATGCCCATGGATAATTTTAAGGATGTTTTTTTTTTAAAATGTAGAAACCTTGATGAATATTACTAATCCTTCATATGCCATCTATAAAATGTTTGGTGATATTTTTGTAAAAATTTTCAAATTAATAAGGATTTTATATAGTTTGTATAGATTTTTGGCGATTTTTAAGGTAAAATAATTTTATCCTATAGAATTTGGGTGAATAATTTTTAGAATAGAGAATCGTTTTTTGAAAAAAACCTTGGAAAATTAGCCCATGACTGATATCTAGCCCCTAAAATCATACATGTCCATACCATGCCATGCCATTCCTTTCCTTTGCATTCCTTGTCTTTCCTTAGTATGGTATGGTATTCCTTGCCTTTGTATGGTATGGTATGGTATGGTATGTTAGCCTTGGTATGGTAAGGTATGCCTTGCCTTTCCTTGCCAACCCATGGTATGGTATGGTATGGGATGCCTTTCCTTGTCTTTCCTTTCCATGGTATGGTATGGTATGGTATGGTATGCCTTTCCTTTCCTTGCCATGGTATGGTATGGTGTTGGTGCTACTGTGCACGGATTTTTTTGGAACACGTATAATTTTGAGCATTTGAACTTTATATTTTTCCTCTTGGAAATAAAAGTTTTTACCCAAAAAGAAAAAACTTAAAGAATTGCCTTTTAATTTTAAAACAAATCCATTGGTTGTTAATTATCAATAAGGCACTTACAATGTTAAGCCCTAAATAGTGGCACAATACCCCTTAATTGGAGAATATTACATTAGTAATTTTATTTTAATTATGTCGTCTTAGGTCCATTAGTTGTAATTGTACCTCCTAGTATCCTATATATACCAAGGAGACATTTTCATTTGGAATCATCTTGTACTTGAACATTTATGTGGTGTATAAGGAGGTTGCCCCCTCGAGGAGGCTTATTATCTGAAATTATCTATTTTTCAAGGCATTGAGTACTTATTCTGAGGTTTTTCTATGGTATATTTATATTTGGTTCTTAACATATGGTATCAGAGCTCAAGGTCTTAGGGTTTCAGTGCTACATCTGCGACACCTTGGAATATTTGTTATAAATTGTTTTCTGCGATATTTCAGAAGGAACCTCTTGGAGGATATTTATTAGATGGATCAAGGTATTTTGAGTTAAAATTTAATCTCCTGAGGCATTATACTTTTGGAGACACAAACTGTGTAAGATAGGGTTCTAGAATCATCCTGAATTGAGTCATCAGAGAATATTTGTTGGAAAATATTTTATGGAACGTTTCATACTCTGAAATCTGAAGGTTATTCATAAAAAATATTATGATATCTGTGACAACAATTTAATCTTCTGGTTCATCTTACATTTGTAGATACACCTTGTGGAAGATAGGGTATCTGACTAGTCCTATTGACTAGTATCAAGAAGGTGGCCCGGGTAAAACAATGATAACTTCTTCCTAGAGTATCAAAATTGTGCGAGACCGGTTGCATTAGATAGTGGAAAGTTCATAGTATTTCAGGTACAAGTTGAATAATTTTATATCAATTATTTTGTGCGGGGAACACTATACAAGTGAGGTCTCCAGGAAAGGACAAAAATATGCAAGTTGTGGGGAAGTTACCATAAATTCCACTTGGAACATCCAATTTTGATCAGACCTGTGGCATTGCAAAGAAGAAATATCATAGAACTACACAAAAAAAAAAACATACCTAGAAGGCCCAA
>JASDQU010010262.1:87487-106150 GCA_032191745.1 Picea mariana | reverse complement strand
AGTAATATTAAAGAGGATATAAACAAAGGGTTGGAACAATATATAGTCATTGACAACCAAGAAATCCAAATGCCCAAGCCTAGCTTGGATGAGATGTATAAGAAGATGCAAGCCAATCAGGGACAAGTCATCCATAAGGAAGAATTAGTGAGACTATTGCAGGATAGGCTGAATTCTATTCAAAATCAGGTGATAGATTTAAAAAAAATTCAAGCCCAGGCACTGGAGGTGCATATGAAGATAGAGGTAGAGCAACAAAGATTGATTTCTAAAGTAGAAGTTATTCAGAACTATTTCCAAGAAGTAAGTCAATCTTCCAATAACATTGTTTTCAAATAAAAAGAGGCTAAAGGAGCCCGAGCTAGTTTTCAGAAGGCAATTGTACTTTCATCAAAATAAGAGGTATCAGAAAATCCAAGGATGTCTGTTGTAGAGCAGATCAGGGGTGATATCATGCTTAAAGTATGGGAGGCCAACATAGGCGAAAGTAAGAAAATGGCCAAGGAAGTCAAGGATGATTGTGAAGAGACTTTCGATTTGCTAGACAAAGGATCATTAGGTATTGGAGAAGATGATTTCCCTGGGCTACTAGGACAGATCCATATCGTAAGACATCAACTGAAACTCAAAGAGAACTTGAATGAAATTCAGGTTGAAATTTCCCAATTAAAGGAGATTGATGTTACCCAAATAGACAGGTGGCTGGTGAAGCCAAATTTAAAATTGCAATCAATTAAGTTTTTTGACAAAGAGATTGAAGACTGACTCCCGAAACTTCAGAGAAAATTTTATCTGTTTAAGGAAAAGGGTATACCAGAGCCTCCTAGATTTTTTGTGCATTTTCTAGAAAAATGTATTGAATGTCTTAGACCAAAAGAAGGAGATACTTCAAAAAAGCAATGAAGTATCATATTGTAAACTCATATTATCAAGATGATAGAGAAATAAAAGATAACCATGCGAACAATTCAAGTTTGTGTTTTTGTAACCGTTAGCCCCTAGGAGTTAGGAAATCACCAACCGTTAAGAATTGGTGACTTTGTATAAATACAATTTCGTAAGACCGAGAAAAGGATTTTTTGCAACCGATTGTACTAGAGAAGCTTTTAAAGTGATGAATGAGAATACAAATCAAAGATTCCAGATTCTGTCAACCCTAAGTTATGTGTTCCTCTTTACTTTCATTTTCAACATCTTCACTTATATATCTTTGATGAATGTTTAACTGCAATTTAGTACAACATCTACTGTGTTTAAGAGTTATTTGAGTAGTTAATTGTTTATAGTCTTTCCTCTATGCTTGCTATCAGCAGGTTCAAGACCTGTAGATTATTTAGATTACTATATTTTTATGCTTCATCAAAGATCTCTAGTCTTCCTTCTTCCTCTGTTACAAACTGATATTCCTCCATGATTGATTCCTCACCTTGTTTAAACATCTTTATGTTTTCCTCCCATCACTTTCATGATTTTCGAATTCGACTTAGGAACAGTAAATGACCTCTGAAACTGTTATATTATTAATTAAGTTTTGGAACTTTCCTTTTACAATCTGAAATAAAAATAGAAAACCTCGAAAACAAAGTTATAGATTTTTTTAAACCTTTATTCCTCATGATTGTACCTGTTACAAGACAACCCAATATAGAACTCGACCTTTCATATCAAACTAGCATTGCTTTGAACTTATTTAACACTATCTTACAGACAACAAACACCCAGGTTGATTTAGAACGTTCATGGGCAATTGTTGAAGGGGATATAAGCATCCAAGAACAATTGGAAGCTAGACAGAGACAATTAAGAAATCAACCATAGATATTCCCTTAATAACTAACACTTTTTATACCTTAACTCTCTCTACATTTTTTAGATGCCTACACTTTATACTTTAAAGCCTTAATTATAAACTCTGGAACAACATATTTTGGGCGTTGTTGTCAGGGATAAAAGCCTCCAGGAACAATTGGAAGATAGACAAAGACAGTTAAGAAATCACCCATAGATTTTCCCTTAATAACTGACACTTTTTATACCTTAACTCTCTCTACCTTTTTCGGATGCCTAGACTTTATACTTTAAAGCCTTAAGTATAAACTCTGGAACAAGAACTTTTTGGCGCTAATTTTTCAGATACTAAAAGTCAGGCTGACATGATAAATCTAGAAGATGACAAGCCTAATATAATTTTTGGTCAACATTTTGAAGGTGCTAGAGATACCATTGCCCCTTTCTATATCACACTAACTGTGCACGATCACCTGCTCCATAATTGCATGATGGATTCTAGAGATTCTCACAATGTAATGCCTAAAGCCATTATAGATAGAATTGGTCTTGAAATCACTCGACTTTATGGAGATCTGTATTCTTTTGATTCGAGAAAATTCAAATGTATAGGTACAATAACATATTTAGTGGTTAATCTTGAACAGATACCTATGAAGAGCGTTCTAATGGATGTGGTTGTTGTTGACATTCCCCTGAAGTATTGCATGTTGTTATCTAGGTCTTGGGGCACCAAACTTGGAGGATCCCTCCAACTCGATATAATGTATGCCACGATCCCAATTTTTGGAGGACAGTTCACCCGCTTGTATAGAGAAACGATTTATGTTTACGGTGAGTGACCCACTTAACACTAATAATTACCCTGTTTATATTACTGATCAAGATTTAGGGAATTGTATTCTATCTGTTGATGATGATATTGATGTATGTATAGAAGAAAGTTGTAAAGAAAAGAAAAAAAAAAACGGAAGAAAAAAAAAATAAAGATGTATATAGTTCAGGAGTTTGGAAAATGTTTTTTTACGGTGCTTCATCTTGTGAAGGAGCTGGAGATAGAGTGTTGTTCATGGCACCCAATGATGAGTTCATCATACCTTTTTCTTATAGACTAGAATGGGACATTGATTATACTAGCAATGTTTGTGAATACGAGGCTCTAGTCCTAGGATTAGAAACTGCCAGAAAATTAAAGATCAAAAGCTTAGTAGTCTATGGTGATGTTGAACTGATCATAAAACAAATGAATCGTCAATACTAGGCTAAGCACCCAGGGTTGAGAGATTATAGGAGCTGTTCTTGGGATCTTATTGAGAACTTATTTTCATCAGTTAAAGTTCTTTACATCCCTTGGGATGAAAATCAATGAGCTGATTCGTTGGCTAAAGAAGCCTCGACCTTCGCACCTCCAACAATTTTCAAACTGAAATAACATATAGAGATGAGACATAGGCCCTTGATATCAAATAACATAAAACATTGGCAAGTTTTTGAGGATGATGAACAACTCATCATTTTTTTAGAAATGGTATATGAGTTTTCCGAAACACATGCCGACCAGCAAAATCAGAATGATACCGCTTGGATTAGGTAGGAAGGGGAAGATCCCCAAGAGTTTCAAGACAAAATTGAAAATCATCGCATGCTTGTTACATTGAAAAATAATCAAATCCCCAAAGTCATGATGCCCTTAGAAAGGTTATTTAATCACGATGACATCCGTGTGAAATCCACTTTACAGCCTCAGCCAAAAGAGTTTGAAGATTGTGATATAGGTACTAACGAAGATCCTAGATTTGTAAAATTATCTAAGTATATTTCTCTTGAAATTAAAAGTAAGTATGTCAGAGTTTCTTAAACTGTATAAAGGTGTTTTTTCTTGGTCCTATGATGAATTGAGAACCTATGAAACTACTATAATGGAACATAAAATCCCTCTGAAACAAGGTGACAAAAATTTTAGGCAGAAGCTCAGGCAGATAAACCCCATGTTGCTACCAGTAATAGAGAAAGAAGTGAAGAAACTCTTGGACACCAAGATCATAGTCCCACTGAGATACTCTAAGTGGGTAGCAAATTTAGTCCCAGTAAGAAAAAAAAAAGATGAAATCAGACTATGTGTAGATTTCAGAAGTCTGAAATGATCATCGCTTAAGGACAATTATCCATTGCCTAAGATGGATCACATTTTAGAGAAAGTAGTCGGAGCTAACGAAATGTCTATGATTGATGGCTTTTCAGGCTGCAATCAAATTGCAGTGCATCAAGATGACAAAGAAAAAACTGTGTTCACTACCCCTTGGGGTACCTTTATGTATGACAAAATGCCTTTTGGTTTAATGAATGCAAGAGAAACCTTCCAACGAGCTATGGATATCGCCTTTGTTGGCGAAAGAGATAAGATTGTTTTTATTTACCTTGATGATCTAATTGTTTTTTCTAAATCTGATGCAAAACATTTAGTACACCTCAAGAAAACTTTTGAGAAATGTCACAAATTTGGTTTGTCACTAAATCCCAAGAAATCTCATTTCACAATGCAAGAAGGTAATCTCTTGGGTCATATAGTGTCTAGGGATGGAATCAAAATCGACCCAAAAAGGATCGAGGCAACAGATACTCTAAATATTCCTAGAAATTCAGTCTTTTTTAGGAAAAATAAATTTCTTGAGAAGATTCATCCCTAACATAGCTGAAATTGTAAAATGGATTACATATATGCTTAAGAAAGACAATAAAGTGAAGTGGCCAACTGAAGCCAAAGCCTCGTTTCAATGTATCAAGAGAGTGATAAATGAAGCACCAGTCCTGGCGAGCCCAGATTATACAAAGGAGTTTAAGACTTTTTCTTTTGCCTCTGAACACACTATCGCAGTTGTATTGTTACAGAAAAATGATGAGGGTTTTGAGTAGCCTATTGCATTTTTTAGTAAAAGTCTCAGAGACACTGAGTGGAAATATGACATTTTGGAAAAACAAGCTTATGCAATGGTGAAATCTCTCAAAGACTTCAGAACTTACATACTACACTCAAAGATCATTGCTTATGTGCCTACAAGTTCTGTTAAGGATATACTGGTTCAGCCTGACAGTGACGAAAGGAGAGGTAGATGGTTATCCATAATCCAAGAATTTGACCTAGAAGTTAAACCAAATAAGCTTATTAAAGGTCATGGTTTAGCTAAATTGATGGCTGAATCAAATTTGAAAGCACTCAAGATAAACCATCTGCAAGAAAAAGAAGGAACTTTTGAGATAGATGAACTTGATGTTGCTGCGTCCACAACCAAAATTCTACCCAAATTATCTTCATCAGTCTGGTTCCACGATATTGTCTCTTATTTACTAACCCTTCAGTGCCCTAGCGAATTAAACCCATATAAGGCTAGGACATTGAAATTGCATGCTATAAAATATTGTATTATAGATGGTAAGTTATATTGGAAGGACCCCCTTGGTTTCCTATTGGGATGCTTAGTAGAAACTGAAACAAAAAAGGTTATAGATGAATTCCATGAGGGAGTGTGTGGAGGACACCATGCTTGGCGAGAAACGACTTATAAAATCCTAAGATTCGGGTACTACTGGCCCAAATAATTCACAGATGTGAACACTAAAGTCTGAACTTGTAATCTTTGTCAGTTATTTACAAGCAAGCAGAAAGTCCCATCTTTACCTTTAGTTTCATTTAAAATTGAAGCTCCATTTAAGCAATGGGATATTGATTTCATTGGAGAAATTCATCGACACTCGAGCACTCAACAAAAATGGATTCTAACTGCTACATATTATTTTACCAAATGGGTGGAAGTTATTCCTACGAGAAACGCAACTGACTCTATAATGATTATTTTTTTGTAGGAAAATATTTTATCCAGATTTGGCTGTTCTCGAAAAATAGTGACTGATAATGCTTAGGCCTTCAATTCAATAGCCATGATAAGATTTTGCCAAAAATATAATATTGTGCTAGGACACTCCACGACTTACTATCCACAGGGTAACACTCTAGCTGAGCCATATAACAAAAGTCTGATTACTATAATTAAGAAGGTTTTGTCCGAAAATAAGAAAGCATGGCATGTGCATTTAAAATACACTTTATGGGCCAACAAGATAGGTACCAAAAGGTCAATTGGAATGTCTCCATTTCAGATGGTATATGGTACTGAATTCATTTTACCAATAAATCTAGCACTGCCAGTAATGAAACTCTGGTAGACTCAAATGAAGAACCGAATGACATTACCAGGAGGATAAACAAACTAATTGAAGTTCAGCAAAATACGGTCGAGGTAGGTGAAAAATTACAAAGATATCAAGATAATATGAAAGATTTATTTGACCAAAAAGCTAAAGACAGAGAATTCCTCCCTAGTGATTTGGTCCTAAAATGGGAAGCCAAGAAAGAAGATGTCAGTAAACATGGCAAGTTTGATCAGATATGGAGCGGTTCGTACAATATTTCAGCCTCTGAAGGAAAAAATGCCTCTTTATTAGAAAATATCGATGTAAATATTCTCAACGCCCCTATCAATGGGCGGTACCTTAAGGACTTTATGCAGTAACATATTTATGAACTCTCATTGTATATCCCATTTTCTTTTTGCTACTTGTTTATATTTATATTTCATTAGGTAAGTTTTATTTTTTACTGTAAATATAAAGAGTCATTTTTTGAAACGAATATATATATATATATATATATATATATATATATATATATAGGCCAAATTTGCAAATAATAAACTTTCTGATTTACTAGAATTCCTTACAGTTATCATGTTTATCTTATTTGCAGGAGATTTGTTGATAAGCCAAGAGACTACAAGTGTCGAAAGGTGACATATATAGATACTCATGTTAAATTCCTCCCGAAAAATGATTAAGATAGACTAATATTCTTTTTGGCTGAAAATACAAAGAACTACGATGGTATGAATTTCTGGCCCGAAGACTCAGTTTAAAAGGGCTAAAAAAAAAGCAATAAAAGATTTTAGGGAAAAGTTTCAAAAGTTGAATAGCTTGTTAAGAGAAGTTGTGTCTTCAACAGAATATCTAAAGCCCCTAACTTTTACCATGTCCATGGTCAAGTCACCTCTTCATTTGTTTCCTTGAGGATCTTCCCATAAGCTTCTTAAGAGAAGAAAAGGTCTCACCTTGATTTTGGAAACTCTTAAACTAACCTTCAAAATGAGAGTAGGCAAAATTTTATAGTTCCTCTAACTTTAGCTGAAACAAAAGTATGTCTGGGTTAATCCTAACTTCCTTAGTCATTCTAATAGGAATAAACTGATTGGTTTCACTCAAGGAAAATCCCTGAAAAATATCAATAAGAATTCCCTTAAGAATTTCCTTGAAGCCAAGGATGTTTGAAGGTCAGAAGAGGATTAATCCAGAGCAATCAAAGTGAGTTGACAAGCATCTATTTTTAAATTATTAAGCATATATTTTACCGAGTATATTACATACTCACTGATTTCCCCCACTTCATATTTAAAAAAATAAATATACAGACATATGGTGAAAGGAAATTCATCTAAATGATTGCCCCCATCTAGTCCAAAGAGATGATGAAAGGAAATTCATAATATGATTTCCCTCATCTCGGCATTTAAATGCTATAAAACAATGGAAGTGGTGAAAGGAAATTCAATTTCGGAAATATGATAACTTCACCAGGGCACTGAACAAGCTCGTTGGCAGTGAAGCAATATCTACATATCTGATAGGCTGTTATACATGAATTAGAAGATGTTATGGTAACCATTCCTCTTTTAGCTGGATCTACATTATAAGATTATGGGATCCCCTAAATTGAAACATTAAAATTACTTTACCTTGATGCGAACAAAATGAGATAAAACCTGGTAGAATGGTTAATTTTGTTTCAATTATCTTACACAAATCTGAGGTCAATTTTAGAGAAGGAAATCTATTGTGAGCCTAACTCAAGATCACCAGATGTTTTAGTTTTGAAGATTTTTCAAGATTAAGGTTGAAGTCTTAAAGTCTTGTTTTGAGTTTTCTCCAAAATGTGTTTCACAGATTTTCATTAATGACTCCATTTACCCAACGAAGGCACTTGGTCTACATGTTCTTCTCATCCCGCAAGGAGACGAGATCCCTAGATGGAGCCTATGTTGAAACAACGTTTATTTTTCTTCTTATATCCTAAAAATCAGTTTTATTTGGTTATGGAGCCACCCTTAGTTCTAAAAATGAGTCAAAGTCTTTCAAGAGTTTTGGGTTTTGGGGTTCAGCTATTCACGAAGTATGATTTTTAATAAGAAATCCAAAGTATCGATAACGAAGTCCCGAAAGTATTGCTTAAAAGAAATTAAACTGAATTAAAACGAATAATTAAAAATTTTTAATGGTTTTCTAAACCTTTTGTATTTTCCTTTTCAGCTATCTCAACTTAAACAGTGGTTCAAAGTCTTGATGTGCTTTTTACGAAGTCTCTTTTTAATCGTGATTAACTAATTTTTAAACATATTTAACAAATCGTTAATCAGTTGCATTTCAGAAAATCAAAGAGTTATCACTCTTTCACACTCAAAAAACCCTAAGGCCTGAAATCCCGAAAGTATTAAGCACTTAAGCATAACTAACTTAACATTAAAACAAGGTTAAAGATATTAAATGTCTTTTTGCGTTTCGCTATTTGGGAGTTTTCGAAGACATTCCTTTCGAAATCCCAGTTTTGAATCAACGATATATGTCAGTATTTATAACAGATTACTGGAGATATTTTTAGCGTAAAGTGCATATCTACAGGTGTACCATCCCCATTGAAGCATTTAATTTTTATCACCTGTATCAGTACGTTCAATTTAATCCAAGTTAAGCTTTAATAAAGGTTTGTTATTTTGAAAATCATTCTTACTTTTAGACAAGAAGTGAGTTACATTCAAAATAGCTCATCCATTTCTTCTCTATAAGAGGTTTTCATTTTTAGCACAAACATCATGGCACCCAGAAAAGTGCCTAAGAAGAGTGAAGAGGTTGGTGAGAGCTCAAATCTGGATGGAGATGTTATATACTATACTACACCACATGTTGTGGATTCAATCAAGTCTTGGAGACATATTTTTGATATCTTGGAGTATGAGCTGAGGAACTGCCTTGACGATTTCAGAAACGAAAAGACTGAAAATAAACTCAGGGATATAGTAGAATCTGAGCTCCATAAGATAGCCACATGGCTGAGACTCATCCCATACAAGTACATGATAAGTTGGTATTTAGAAAAAACCGACATTCAGACTAGGATCTTTCTAAATCACCAAAAGGTCGTCGTCGGTTCATTCAGAACATAGCACATCCAAGTAATGTATAAAATTTCCCCTGTCTCTAAACTCATTTTTAATGCCGACTTCATAGAAGAATTTCAAAGAAAGGAGTGTACAGAATTGGATCAAACATATCCAGGTATAATCAAAGATTGGTGGGGAATTCCAACAAAATTTAGAGCTGATACCCATGGCATTTATGCCACAACACCGTTAAACAAATACATGGTTTATAAAGAAATTATGTTGTGTATACTGTTTGGGAGGAAAATTCCCACCCATTTCCTAGTGGAATGGGTGCCAATTATACATGAGGTAGCAGAGGGTTTCACCTTCAACTGGGCCAAAATCCTATCAGATAACCTAGCTAAAGAGATTAAGGATTACGAGATGGAAAAATCGAAAGGTCGACCTGTATATTTTTACATGTCTGCATACATTGTGGATGATATCTATTACATTACTCCATTCCTCTTGATGAATTGGAGCTGGAACCTAGCCTGTGATGAATCCATTCATGTTTATCACTATAAGCTATGGGAGGAGAATGTTAAAGATTTATTTTACGAAATATGTCACTACGTAGTGATACCTGTGCACCAAATTTTGTATGGTTATGCACGCCCTCCAATTTTAGAGCAAATCGTGGGAAACCTTAAGGAAGTCATAGATTGGTTCATCGAAGAGAATTTCTCTTATGTCAGAGTCTTCAGATGTTCAATCCCCCCTCATTCTCTCCCTAAATTTCTCATTGACAGACTAGTGTGCAGAGAAGTGGCATACCAGATAATAATAGGAGGCATTAGTACTGAGTTAAAGGAAGCTCAGAAGAAATTCTAGCCAATTTTTCCTGTACAAATTGGGAAGTTTTCATTACTTAATCTTGGCCATTCTAAAGTGGAAGCCGCAACATTAGAAGACGTTAATCTAGTAGATCTTGAACTAAAAAAACATGACCCATACCAAACTGTGGGAAATCATCTTGCCCATTGCAACATGAAAACATTTGAGCATGAAGACTCCCTCTGTGACGAAATTCTCAAAGGAGCTAGAGCATATGAGGAGATATTAGAGAGGGTCCAGGCATTACCCCCTCACCTACAGACTAGCTTTATTGCTTTCCATAAGCACAGACGAAGTGGCTTGCAAAAAATACTACAAGGGGAATCAATAACCTCTCCTTCAATACATGAATAGATACCTCCAGGTTTCCAATCAAAATCTCAAGATAAAGGGACTACAAAAGATAAATCAAAGAATCTAGGGTCTGAAACAAATTCCAAATCCGAGACTCCTTTAAAATCATACCAAACGATTCCTCCTTCATCATCAACTATTCCTGTCAATATTCCCAAGACAACAGGAGAAACCCAATCCATAGAATTTGGCAACCCTATTTCATCGTTGACCCCTTCACAGTCAACTCTTGGGACTCCTCATCTGGAAGTTATATATGTAAGTGACCTCACTCCAATATCTAGAGAAGAGATACCTTCCTCTGATTATTTGTTTAGTAAGAAGAGGAAAGCAGTAGTGAAACATGAAATGCATTTGAGAGAAGGCACAATGGTAAAGAAACATAGACTGCTCATAGATGGACAAAACCTAGAAGAAGAATATTTTGCCACTGAGATAGCAGGCTCTATGGGAACTTTCACAACTACAAACTTATTTTCAGTTGAAAATCTGATTACAAGGCTGAAGTAGAAGAGTCAAATGATAGCCCAGTTGCAGAGTCAAATAAGGAAATCAGAGAATAATATTAAGGAGGAGATAAACAAAGGGCTGGAACAAGCTAGAGTCGTTGACAAACAAGAAATCTAACTGCTCAAGTCTATCTTGGATGATATGTATAAGAAGATGCAAGCTAGTCAGGGAAAGTTCATCCATCAATAATAATTAGTGAGACAGTTGTAGGATAGGCTGAATTCTATTCAAAATCAGGGGATAGATTTAAAAAAATTTCAAGCCCAGGCACTGGAGATTCATATGAAGATAGAAGCAAAGCAACAAAGATTTATTTCTAAAGTAGAAGTTATTCAGACCTATTTCCAAGAAGTAAGTCAATCTTCCCATAACATTGTTTTAAAAGAAAAAGAGGCTAAAGTAGCCCGAGCTACTTTTCAAAAGGAAATTGTACTTTCGGCAAAAGAAGAGGTATAAGAAACTCCAAGGTTGTTTGTTGAAAAGAAGATTAGGGGTGATATCATGCTTAAAGAATAGGAGGCCAACATAGCCAAAAGCAAGAAAATGGCCAAGGAATTCAAGGATGATTGCGAAGAGACTTTTGATTTTCTAGAAAAAGGATCATTAGGTATTGGAGAAGACGATTTCCCTAGGCTACTAGGACAGATCAATATCGTAAGACATCAACTGAAACTCAAAGAGAACTTGAATGAAATTTAGGTTGAAATTTCGCAATTAAAGGAGATTGATGTTACCCAAATAGACAGGTGGCTGGTGAAGCCAAATTTAAAATTGCAATCAGTTAAGTTTGCTGACCAAGAGATTGAAGACCGATTCCCGAAACGTCAGAGAAAATTTTATCTATTCAAGGAAAAGGATATACTAGAGCCTCCTAAATTTTTGTGCATTTTCTAGAAAAATGTATTGAATGTCTCAGACCAAAAGAAGCATATACTTCAAAAAACAAATGAAGTATCATATTGTAAAATCATATTATCAAGATGATAGAGAAATAAAAGATAACCATGCAAATGGTTTAAGTTTGTTTTTTTGTAACCGTGATCCCCAAGGAGTTAGGAAATCACCAATCGTCAAGAATTTGTGACTTTGTATAAATATAATTTCGTAAGACTAAGAAAAGGCTTTTTTGCGGCCGATTTTACTAGAGAAGTTTTTACAGTGATTAATGAGAATAAAAAATGGACATTCCAAATTCTGTCAACCCTAAGTTATGTGTTCCTCTTTACTTTCATTTTTGACATCTTCCCTTATATATCTTTGATGAATGTTTAACTGCAATTTAGTACAACATCTACTGTGGTTAGGGGTTATTTGTTTATTTAATTGTTTACAGTCTTTCCTCGACACTTGCTATCGACAGGTTCAAAACCTATAGATTATTTAGATTACTATATTTTTATCCTTCATCAGAGATCTCTGGTCTTCCTTCTTCCTCTGTTGCAAATGAGATTTCTCCATGATTGATGCGCCACCTTGTTTAAACATCTTTATGTTTTCCTCCCATCACTTTCATGATTTCTGAATTTGATTCAGGAAAAGGAAACGACCTCTGAAATTGTTATATTATTAATTAAGTTTTGGAACTTAGCTTTTACAATCCAAAACAGAAATAGAAAACCTTGAAAAAAAAAGTAATAGATTTTTTTAAACATTTATTCCTCATGAGTGTACCTGTTACAAGACATCCCAATATAGAACCTAGCCTTTGAAATCAAACTCACATTGCTTTGAACGTATTTAACACTATCTTATAGACAGCAAACACTCAGATTGAATTAGAACGTTCATGGGCAGTTGTTGAACGAGATATAAGAATCCAGGAACAATTGGAATCTAGAAAAAGACAGTTAAGAATGAGCCATAGCTTTTCCCTTAATAACTAACACTTTTTATACCTTAACTCTCTCTACCTTTTTGGATGCCTAGACTTTATACTTTAAAGCCTCAAGTATAACCTCTGGAAAAAAATCTTTTTGGTGCCATTGCCAGGGATATAAGCATCCAGGAACAATTGGAAGCTAGACAGAGATAGTTAAGAAATCAGCCATAGCTTTTCCCTTAATAACTCACACTTTTTATACCTTAACTCTCTCTACCTTTTTCGGATGCCTAGACTTTATACTTTGAATCCTTAAGTATAAACTCTGGAACAACATCTTTTTGGTGATAATTTTTGAGATACTGAAAGCCTAATATAATTTTTGTTCCACATTTCGAAGGTGCTAGAGATACCGTTGCCCCTTTCTATATCACACTAATTGTGCACGGTCACTTGCTCCATAATTACATGTTGGATTCTGGAGCCTCTCACAATGTAATGCCTAAAGACATTATGGATAGGCTTGGTATTGAAATCACTCGACCTTATGGAGATTTGTATTCATTTGATTTGAGGAAATTCAAATGTATAGGTATGACAAAAGATTTAGTGGTCAATCTTTCATAGATACATATCAAGAGCGTTCTAATGGATCTGGTTGTTTCTGACATTCCCTTGAACTATGTCATGTTATTCTCCAGGTCGTAGGGTGCCAAACTTGGAGGATCCCTCCAACTCATTATGTCGTATGCCACGATCCCTATTTTTGGAGGACAGTTCACCTGCTTATACAAAGAAACCAGGTTGGCATTTACGGTAAGTGACCCACTTAACCCAAATAACTACCCTATTTATATTGTTGATCAAGATTTAGGGAATTGTATTCTATATATTGATGATGATATTGATGTATGTATAGAAGAAAGCTATACAGAAAAGAAAAAAGAAAGGGAAGAAAAAATAAATAAAGATGTATATAGTTCAGAAGTTGGGAAAATGTTTTTTGATGATGCTTCATCTTATGAAGGAGCATGAGTTGGAGTGTTGTTCGTGGCACCCGATGATGAGTTCATCATACCTTTTTCTTATAGACTACAATGGGACATTGATTATTCTAACAATGTTTGTGAATACGAGGCTCTAGTCCTAGGATTAGAAGCTGCCAGAAAATTAAAGATCAAAAACTTAGAAGTCTACAGTGATGCTGAACTGATCATAAAACAAATCAATCGTCAATAACAGGCTAAGCACCCGAGGTTGATAGCTTATAGGAACTACACTTGGGATCTGATTGAGAACTTTTTTTCATCAGTTAAAGTTTTCTACATACCTAGGGATGAAAATAAATGAGTTGATTCGTTGGCTAAACCAACCTCGACCTTCACATCTCCAACGGTTTTCAAACTTAAATGCCATACAGAGATGAGACACAGACCCTCAATACCAAATAAAATAAAACATTGGCAAGTTTTTGAGGATGATGAAAAGCTAAAAAAAATTGTAGAAATGGTAGATGAGTTTATCGAAACATATGTCGACCAAGAAAATCAGAATGATCCCGCTTGGATCATGCAGGAAGGGGAAGATCCCCAAGTGTTTCAAGAAAAAATTGCAAATCATCGCATGCTTGTATTGAAAAATAACCAGATCCCCAAAGGCCCGATCCCATTAGAAATGTTATTTAATCACGTTGACATCCCTGTGAAATCCACTTTACAGCCTCAGCCAAAAGAGGTTGAAGATTGTGATACAGGTACTAATGAAGATCCTAGATTGGTAAAATTATCTAAGTATCTTTCTCTTGAAATTAAAAGTAAGTATGTCGAGTTTCTTAAATAACATAAAGATGTTTTTGCTTGGTCCTACGACGAATTGAGAACCTATGACACTACTATAATGGAATGTAAAATCCCTTTGAAACAAGGCGTCAAACCGTTTAAGTAGAAGCTTAGGGATATAAGCCCCATGTTGTTGCCAGCAATAGAGAAAGAAGTGAAGAAACTCTTGGATGCCAAGATCATCGTCCCACTGAGATAGTCTTAGTGGGTAGAAAATTTAGTCCTAGTAAGAAAGAAAAACGGTGAAATCAGACTGTGTATAGATTTTAGAAATCCGAATTGATCACCCCTTAAGGAAAATTATCCATTGCCTAAGATGGATCGTGTTTTAGAGAAAGTAGTCGAAGCTAACATAATGTCTACGATTGATGGATTTTTAGTCTACAATCAAATTGCAGTGCATCAATATGACAAAGAAAACGATGCGTTCACTACCCCTTGGGGTACCTTTATGTATGACAAAATGCCTCTCGGTTTAATGAATGCAGGAGAAACCTACCAAGGAGCTATGGATATCACCTTTGTTGGTGAAAGAGATAAGTTTTTTGTTATTTCCCTCGATGATCTAACTGTTTTTTCTAAATCTAATGCAGAAATTTAGTACACCTCAAGCAAACTTTCAAGAAATGTCGCAAATTTGGTTTGTCACTAAATCTTAAGAAATCTCACTTTGTAATGCAATAAGGTAAACTCTTGGGTCATATAGTGTCTAGGGATGGAATCAAAATTGACCTGAAAAGGATCGAGGCAATAGATACTATAAATATTCCTAGAAATGTAAAAGAAATTAAGTCTTTTTTAGGAAAAATAAATTTCTTCAGAAGATTCATCCCTAACTTTGTTGAAATCATAAAACTGATTACAAATATGCTTAAGAAAGACAATAAGGGGAAGTGGACAACTGAATCCAAAGCCTCGTTTCAATGTGTAAAGAGAGTGATAAGTGAAGCACCAGTCCTGGTAAGCCCAAATTGTACAAAGGAGTTTATGATTTTTTCTTTTTCCTCTGAACACACTATTGCAGTTGTATTGCTACAGAAAAATGATGAGGGTTTTGAGTAGCCTATTGCATTTTTTAGTAAAAGTCTCAGAGACGCTGAGTTGAAATATGAAATATTGGAAAAACAAGCTTATGCAATGGTGAAAGCTCTCAAAGCCTTTAGAACTTACGTACTGCACTCAAAGATCATTGCTTATGTGCCTACAAGTTCTGTTAAGGATATACTATTTCAGCCTGACAGTGATGAAAGGAGAGGTAGATGGTTAGCCAAAATCCAGGAATTTGACCTAGAAGTTAAACCAACTAAGCTTATTAAAGGTCAGGGTTTAGCTAAATTGATGGCTGAATCAAATTTAAAAGCACTCAGGATAAACGATCTGGAAGAAAAAGAAGGAACTTTTGAGATAGATGAACTCGATGTTGCTGCATCCACAACCAAAATTCTACCCAAATTCTCTTCTTCAGTGTGGTACCACGATATTGCTTCTTATTTACTAACCCTTCAGTGCCCTAGCGAATTAACCCCATCTAAGGCTAGGACATTGAAATTGCATACTGTAAAATATTGTATTATAGATGGTAAGTTATATTAGAAGGACCCCCTTGGTTTCCTACTGAGATGCTTAGTAGAAACTGAAATAGAAAAGGTTATAGATGAATTCCACGAGGGAGTGTGCGCAGGACACTAGGCTTGGCGAGCAACGACTTATAAAATCATAAGAGTTGGGTATTACTCGTCCAAATGATTCACATATGTGAAAACTAAAATATGAACTTGCAATACTTGTCAGTTGTTTATAGTCAAGCAGAAAGTCCCATCTTTACCTTTAGTTCCAATTAAAACTGAAGCTAAATTTCAGCAATGGGGTCTTGATTTCATTGGAGAAATTCATCCATACTCGAGCACTCAACACAAATGGATTCTACTTGCTACACATTATTTTACGAAATGGGTGGAATCTATTCCTACAAGAAACACAACTAAATCAGTAGTGATTAGTTTTTTGCAGAAAAATATTTTATCCAGATTTCCCTGTCCTCGAAAAATAGTGACTGATAATGCTCAGGCCTTCAACTCAATTGACATGATAATATTTTTCCAAAAATATAATATTGTGATAGGACACTCCACGACTTACTATCCATAGGGTAACGCCCTAGCTGAGTCATCTAACAAAAGTCTGATTACTACAATTAAGAAGGTTTTGACCGAAAATAAGAAAGAATGGCATATGCATTTAAAATACACTTTATGGGTCAACAGGATAGGTACCAAAAGGTCAATTGGGATGTCTCCATTTCAAATGGTATATGGTACTGACGTCATTTTAACAATAAATCTAGCACTGCCATTAATGAAACTCTGGCAAGACTCAAATGAAGAACCAAATGACATTACCAGGAGGATAAACCAGCTGATTGAAGTTCAGTAAAATAGGGTTGAGGTAGAAGAAAAATTACAAAGATATCAAGATGATATGAAAGCTTTATTTGACCAAAAAGCTAAAGACAGAGAATTCCTCCCTGGTGATTTGGTCCTAAAATGGGAAGACAGGAAAGAAGATGCCGGTAAACAATGCAAGTTTGATCAGATATGGAGCGGTTCGTACAAGATTTCAGCCTCTGAAGGAAAAAATGCCTTTTTATTAGAAAATCTCGATGGAAAGATAATCAAAGCCCCTGTCAATGGGCGATAACTTAAGCACTTTATGCAATAGCATCTTTCTGAACTCTCATTGTATATACCGCTTTTTTTTTGTGACTTGTTTATATTTATATTTCATTAGGTAAGTTTTATTTTTTACTATAAATACAAAGAGTCATTTTTTGAAACGAAATATATATATATATATATATATATACAAAATAGGTCAAATTTGCAAATAATAAATTTTCTGATTTACTAGAATTCCTGGCAGTTATCATGTTTATCTTATTTGCAGGAGAGTTGTTGATAAGCCAAGAGACTACAAATATCAAAAGGTGACATTCATGGATACTCATGTTAAATGCCTCCCGAAAAATGATTAAGATAGACTAACAGTCTGTTTGGCTGAAAATACAAAGCACTACCAAGGTATGAATTTCTGGCCTGAAAACTCAGTTTAAAAGGTCTAAAATATATATATATATACATGTAAATACACATGACAGTAATTTTTTGATTTACTAATATTCACCTTTAAAAAAAAAATAAAAAATAGTATGCATATGAAAAATAAGCAATAAAAGATTTTAGGGAAAAGTTTCAAGATTTGAATAGCTTGTTAAGAGAAGTTGTGTCTTCAACAGAATATCTAAAGCCCCTAACTTTTCCCTTGTCCACGGTCAAGTCATGTATTCATTTGTTTCCTTGAGGATCTTCCCATAAGCTTCTTAAGAGAAGAAAAGGTCTCACCTTAATTTTGGAAACTCTTAAACTAACCTTCAAAATGAGAATAGGTAAAAGTTTATAGTTCCTCTAACTTTAGCTGAACCGGAAGTATGTCTGTGTTAATCCTAACTTCCTTAGTCATTCTATGAGGAATACACTGATTGGTTTCTCTCAAGGAAAATCCCTGAAAAATATCAATAAGAATTTTCCTTAAGCCAAGGATGTTTGAAGGTCAGAAGAGGATTAGTCTAGAGAAATCAAAGTGAGTTGACAAGCCTCTGTTGTTAAATTTTTAAGCAGATATTTTCCCGAGTATATTACATACTCATTGATTGCCCACACTTCATATTTAAAAAAATAAATATACAGACATATGGTGAAAGGAAATTCATCTAAATGATTGCCCCTATCTATTCCAAAGAGATGATGAAAGAAAATTCATGATATGATTGCTCTCATATCAACATTTAAATTCTATAAAACGATGGAAGTGGTGAAAGGAGATTCAATTTGGGAAATATGATAACTTCACTGGGGTATTGAACAGACTTGCTGGCAGTGAAGCAATATCTGTATATCTAATAGGTTGTTATACATGAATTAAAAGATTCTCTGGTAAGCATTCCTTGTTGAAAAGTCCACAAGAAACATGTGTCTAATTTACTTTTTCCTTAATTAAATTAGACAATAAATATTAATCTATTATCTCATTAATAACTGAGTGATTTGGAATTGTAATAGAATTGTAAGTGTAGTTAAGTGAGTTAAGCTTAGTTGTATTAGTGCGAGTTCAGTGAATTAACTATTCATTAATTCACAATCAGTTAACTCGCATGCAACTG
>JASDQU010010262.1:72243-84631 GCA_032191745.1 Picea mariana | reverse complement strand
ATAAAACATGACCCATACCAAATTGTGGGAAATCATCTCGCTCATTGCAACATGAAAACATTTGAGCATGAAGACTCCCTCTGTGATGACATGTTCAAAGGACCCAAAGCATATGTGGAGATATTAGAGAGGGTCCACGCATTACCCCCTGACCTACAGAATATCTTTCTTTCTTTCTAGAAGCACAGACAAAGTAGCTTGCCAAAAGCACTACAAGGGGAATCAATGACCTCTCCTTCAGAACAGGAAGAGATACCTCCAGGTTTCCAATCAAAATCTCAAGAGAAAGGGACTAAAGCAAAGAACTCAAAGAATCTAGGGTCTGAAACCAATTCCAAATACGATACTCCTTTAAAATTAGACCAAATGATTCCTCCTTCATCATCAACTATTCCTGTCGATATTCCCAAGACAGCAGGAGAAACCCAATCCACAGAGTTGGGTAGCCCTATTGCATCGTTGACCCCTTTACAGTCAACTTTTGGGACTCCTCATCTGGAAGTTATTTATGTAAGTGACCTCACTCCAATATCTAGAGAAGAGATACCTTACTCTGATTATTTTTTCAGTAATAAGAGGAAAGCAATAGTGAAACAAGAAATGCATTTGAGAGAAGGAATAATGGTCAAGAAACACATAGTGCTCGTAGATGGACAGAACCTAGAAGAAGAATATTTCACCACTGAGGTAGCAGGATCTATGAGAGCTTTGGCAACTACCAACTTATTTTTAGTTGACAATATGAAAACTGAAGCAGAAGAGTCAGATGATAGCCCAGTTGTAGAGTAAAATAAAGAAATCAGTGAGTAATATTAAAGATGAGATAAACAAAGGGCTGGAACAAGCTAGATCTGTTTACAAACAAGAAATCCAACTGCTCAAGTCTATCTTGGATGAGATGTATAAGAAGATGCAAGCAAATCAGGGAAAGGTCATCCATCAGGAAGAATTAGCAAGACAGTTGCATGATAGGCTAAATTCTATTCAAAATCAAGTGATAGATTTAAAAGTTTTTCAAGCCCAGGCACTAGAGGTGCATATGAAGATAGAAGCAGAGCAACAAAGATTGATTTCTAAAGTAGAAATTATTCATAACTATTTCCAAGAAGTAAGTCAATCTTCCGATAACATTGTTTTCAAAGAAAAAGAGGCCAAAGCAGCCCAAGCTACTTTTCAAAAGGTAGTTGTACTTTCGGAAAAAGAAGAGGTATGAGAAACTCCAAGGCTGTCTGTTGCAGAGCAGATCAGGGGTGATATCATGCTTAAATTATGGGAGGCCAACATAGCCGAAAGAAAGAAAATGTCCAAAGAAGTCAAGGATTATTGCGAAGAGTCTTTTGATTTGCTAGACAAAGGATCGTTAGGTATTGGAGAAGACGATTTCGTTGGGCTACTATGATAGCTCAATATCATAAGACATCAACTGAATCTCAAAGAGAACTTGAATGAAATTCAGATTGAAATTTCGCAATTAAAGGAGATTGATGTTACCCAAATAGACAGGTGGCTAGTGAAGCCAAATTTAAAATTGCAATCAGTTAAGTTTTCTAACAAATAGATTGAAGACCGATTCTTGAAACTTCAAAGAAAATTTAATCTGTTCAATGCAGAGGATATACCAGAGCCTCCTAGATTTTTTGTGCATTTTCTAGAAATATGTATTGAATGTCTTAGACCAAAAGAAGGAGATACTTCAAAAAGAAATGAAGTATCATAGTGTAAACTCATATTATCAAGATGATAGAGAAATAAAAGATAACCATGCAAATGATTAAAGTTTGTGTTTTTGTAACCATTAGCCCCTAGAAGTTAGGAAATCACCAACCGTCAAGAATTGGTGACTTTGTATAAATATAATTTTGTAAGACTGAGAAAATTTTTTTTTGCGGTCGAATGTACTAGAGAAGTTTTTACGGTGATTAATGAGAATACAAAATGAAGATTCTAGATTCTGTCAACCCTGATTTATGTGTTCCTCTTTAATTTCATTTTCAGCATCATCCCTTATATATCTTTGATGAATGTTTAACCACAATTTAGTACAACATCTACTGTGGTTAGGATTTATTTGATTATTTCATTGTTTATAGTCTTTCTTCTGTGCTTGGAATCAACAGGTTCAAGACCTGTAGATTATTTAGATTACTATATTTTTATGCTTCATCAGAGATCTCTGGTCTTCCTTCTTCCTCTGTTGGAAAGTGAGATTCCTCCATGATTGATGCCTCACCTTGTTTAAACATATTTATGTTTTCCTCGCATCACTTTCATGATTTTCGAATTTGACTCAGGAACAGGAAACGACCTCTGAAACTATTATATTATTAATTAAGTTTGGGAACTTTCTTCTTACAATCTGAAACAAAAATAGAAAACCTTGAAAACAAATTAATAATTTTTTTTAAACCTTTATTCCTCATGACTGTACATGTTACAAGACATCCCAATATAGAACCCGAACTTTCAGATCAAACTAGCATTTATTTGAACTTATTTAACACTATCTTATAGACAACAAACACCCGAGTTGAATTAGAACGTTCATGGGCAGCCATTGAATGAGATATAAGCATCCAGGAAGAATTGGAATCTAGACAGAGACGGTTAAGAAATCAACCATATCTTTTCCCTTAATAACTGACACTTTTTATACCTTAACTCTCTCTACCTTTTTCAGATGCCTAGACTTTATACTTTAAAGCCTTAAGTATAAAATCTGGAACAACAGGACACATGGAAGAATGAAAAAAATGTGTGGACTCTCATTCAAAGGTTGCTGTAGGATTCCAGTGCATTAGATACATTTACATGGAAACATGATTCACTATGGTACAAAGATTGCTTATATTTATGTAATAACTCCCAACTCAAACAAAATGTACTATTGGAATTGTACACCTCTCCGATAGGAGGGCACTTCGGATTTTTGAAAACCAACCTTAGGGTCAAGAAGGAATTTTTTTGGGATGGCCTTAAAATTGATATTCAAAGGTTTATAACATAATTTTTGGTTTGCCAACAAAACAAGGTGGAAAAAATTAAGACCCTAGGTATTTTACAACCATTAGCCATCCCAAGTCAACGTTGGGAGGAGGTTTCCATGGATTCCATCACAGGGTTACCGAAGTATGAAGGAAAGAGTGTCATCATGGTGATTTTTGATAGATTGGCCAAGTATGCACACTTCTTCCACTCTCTCATCCCTTCAAATCCAGTATAGTTGCCACCGCATTCATAGAGACAGTTCAAAAACTACATGGAAACCCAAAGATCATTGTAAGTGACAGAGATCCTATCTTCACTGGACATTTTTGGACAAAATTATTTTCTTGTTTGGGTACTCAATTGGCTCATAGCTCATCCTATCATCCCCAATATGATGGAAAAACCGATATAGTGAAAAAATGTCTGGAAGGCTACCTTTGTTGCTTTGCCTTTGATAAACAAAACAAAATGGTTCAAATGGTTACCCTTGGCAGAATGGTGGTATAACACTTCCCTTCATACTGCAACAAAAATGACACCATTTATGGAACTATCTGGATAACACCCTCCTTCCATCACTTCTTCTCTAAAACAAAAATCTAAGGTTCAAGCAATGGAAGATCACATCAAGCATCAACAACAAGTTCTCCAAATCTTAAAGGACAAACTGACCATGGGACATAATCACATGAAACAACAAGCATATCAACATCATTGTGAAAGAAGTTTTGAAGTAGGGGGTTGGCTATTTTTAAGCTACAACCATACAAACATATGTCCCTCAAGAAAGCCAAGAAGGATAACAAGTTATCACCAAATTACTATGGTCCTTATAAGGTGTTGCAAAACATTGGTACTATGGCATACAAATTACAGTTGCCTGCATCCTCACGAGTACACCCAGTTTTCCATGATTCATGCTTAAACAAGGTTATAGGTGACAAGATCCTAGTTCAAACTATATTTCTAGAACTTGACGAGGAAGTAAAAATCATATTGGAGCTTGAAGCCATCATTAAAACAAGAATTCACTAGCTGAGGAATAGATCCATTTCAGAGTATCTCATTAACTAGAGGAAAATTCCTATTGAATATTCCACTTGGGAAGATGAGTCTTTTATACAGAAGCATCCAGAATTAATCAAGCGTTGCGAACAACACTTTTCTGAAGGGGAGGGGCATGTTAAGACCTAAATAGTGGCACATTATCCCTTAATTGGCGAATATTACATTAGTAATCTTATTTTGTTTATGTCAACTTAGGTCCATTAGTTGTAACTGTACCTCCTAGACTCCTACATATACCAAGGAGACATTTTCATTTCGAATCATCTTGTACTTGAACATTTATGTGGTGTATAAGGAGGTTTCTCCCTCGAAGAGGCTTATTATATGAAATTCTCTTTTTTTCATGGCGTTGAGTACTTATTCTAAGGTTTTTATATGCTATATTTATATTTGGTTCTTAACATATAATATATATCATTGATGAGTTACTCTAATTTGATCGAACGGTCCTAATTATCCCTGGAGTTTATAAGCTGACTAAGTTTTTAAAAGAAAATCTTTAACAGTCTCTTCAGAGATTCGCGCTTCGGGTATTCCAACAAATATAAAAAACAAAAATCCCAAAATTTGAAAGTTCCAAAGATAGCCACTCATGATAATTCCTAAAGGACTTACGAACGCGTCGAAGGGACACATGTTTTTTAATTATTTTTCTCGGGTTGACACGTGGCACTTTTTTTTTACATTTACGTCAAATTCTTCACAAGTTTTCAAGTGACACGTGGCACCTCTCTTTTCTTGACACATCATCAAGAATGAATTCATCTCTGCCACGTCACTCGGGGAGATTTCCCTTCGAGAGTTTTAACGAATACTGAGTTCACAAACCCTTGAAGTATGGAAGCGCCATAGTAATTACTAAAAGTAAAAAGTATTTTAAAGGGTTAATAAAACATTTAATAACTTAGGTTAATCATGATTAAGTATTTAATCACTTCGCAGTTTCAGACTTCGAGAGATTTTTATAATGCTACATCCAAAACTCCCGAATTCCAAAACACCAAAGTACTTAAGGCTAACTCAATGTTTAAAACACTATTAATTACAACATAAAAGTGAGTAATAAGAGATTAACGTCTCCGTGAATTCGACCTTTGGGAGATTTATTACCTCTCATATCCAAAACTTTCCAAATCCGAACCGTCGAAGTATTAATGAAATTTATGATTGATTAAGGTTAATGATTTCAATAAAGATTGTGAATCACAAGGTAATAAATTCCATTAAGTTTTTGATAAATTCTTCATCAGTAGATCTATACGAAGAATGATGTACCTGGTGAATAAAGATCTTCGAATTTTAAAATCATTTTACTATTTTCAATTAACAGTTTTTCATTTAGAGAAGAGCTTACAGACTCTCTTGTTACATGAAGACTAATTTTATTTCCTTAATTATTATGGTGCCACGAAAAGTTGCAAGGAAGTTTGATGGATCAGATGTCATAATCTAGCAGAACGCTAAACTGGTTTGGAAGCATGATAAAATAGGAAAGTGACCAAATATGGCAGGGAAGGGATAAATATAGTAGGAGCGCCAAGTTGATCGGGTCTGAAGTATCTTGGATCGTGAGTTCTCAAGATCAACGACCAAGAGAGATTGTGTGGGGGAAGTTGCGCGGGGTTTAATTTTGAAGGGCAGTATCGCAATTTAAACTATAGTTTTATCTCGGGGGTATGCGGCATCACCATGTGCATTGTGGGATGAAAGGCGGGTTACTTCAAAACCACTTCCGCCCCTGTAAAATAGAAAAGTATAAAGGTACTTCTATTCATTTATTTTTATTTGAATGCTCAACTGTTAGAATCTTGACTCAACACCTGTCCTCCACCTATTAGCACTCAAAATGTAATGGTAAAAATTTTAAGTGTTTCATTAGATTAGGGCTTAGTTTTCCCATTTCCCAATGTCTTTTGCCCATTTCATAATTTTCAGTTTCCCCATCAAGCCTTGACAATCTCTCATTGATCTCTTTTGTCAAATATTCTTGTGACTCTGTCCTCTGACCTTCTTTCCAAAAAAAAAAACAATAAACTGTTATTTTTTCCTAAAAAACCTATTTTTGTGTCTCTTTATATTTTCAAATAAAAAATATATTTTTTATTTGTAAATTTTATAAAAAGGGTGGTGCGTGCTTAAGTGACCTATGTCTAATCTAGAAAACTAATCTTATCAATCATTCTAGTGCATATGCCAAAATCCACATTCAACACTTACCAAGCACCAACAACAAATCCTAGTGCCAACTAATGGGTCTTTTTTTCTATATGTGTCAAAGCACTATCAAAATGTTGACACTTTTAAAACGCATGATCCTTGTATGTTCTACATTTCACTACCTAATATGCTACAAAATATCCTAGTTGAACTACACAATGGTGCTACCGATTCTGCAGAGTTCTATGAAATCTTCTAGTTTTAACTAGACAGTGGTGCTATCGATTCTGCAGAGTGTTATGGAATCTTCTAGATGAATTACATGGGAGGTACAAAATTGAACATAGTCATTGCACAGGATCGACGCTATGGAAATTGTAGGTCTGTTTCAGAGGGGGCGCTACAGAATTGGCTACCAAATGCGCTACAGAATGACACTATAAACTGACAATCAAGTTTAAGTGGTTCAAGGGCCAAGATCCATCTCCAACGCACCTGCATATACAATCACACATGTTAGGGGTTAGCATCAAACCGCAAGTCACACTATCAATACATAAGCCAATTCCAATGCACTAAGCCAAGCATCAAGCGCAAGGAGGAGTTTACAAGTGAGCAACCTTTGGCTCATCATGTCAAATGCATTCATAGATTACAGGGGATCGATAGCTTGACACCTGCAAATATAGTTTCTTGATATACGGTGGAAACATATTAATAATATTAGGAATCCACCATCTCTTCAAACAAGCATTCAAATCTTCCTCCAACACTCATCTATAGTGTGTTATCAACTCTTAAGATTTCTGCGTGGATAAGACTTGGTCAACTTTGACCCTTTTCTTCATTGTTTTAAGTGGTGACTCATAGCCCAGGTGGTGGTTATATCTCAAGGGAGACTCCTATAGCCTCGAGGAATATCATGTGGAAATAAGTCAAGAGAACATTGATAGCATTCAAACTAGTTTTCTGCAACATGAAAGGAATTTGATTCCAATTCTAACAACTATGTAATAGGTGGCAGAGTATCCCAACTTTCCATATTTCCAAGCACAAAATTAGCAGGCAGTTCCAGATTTCAAGGGAGTGAATCATCAGTGATTGAGAACAGATGGAAGAAGATTACTAAGAAGATCATTCCAAATCTAAGGGGATTGAACTCCAATTACAACATTTGAAACACCTTTCATTCTGTTCGAAGATTTGTTTATTTTTAGAAATATTAATTGGTTTTTCTTCCTAGAAATAAGAGAAATTTAGTTCATTGTATGTATATATATATTATCATTTGTAAAAAAGAGAGGGATTTTTTTAGAGAGAGGAAAAGACCCGAGAGGTCTGGGTTATATTTCAATATCCAAGAGGGATCTAGAAAGGCATGGAAAGTCTCTGATTTTAAGTTGCAGACATGCGTTGCTTTCTATGTAAATGCCTCAACTAATAATGAAGTTATATATCAATTTGTTTTCTCTTTTTTGTGTAAATCACTTTCTCATCTTTCGTCTTCTTGGATATGTGTTGCTTCTATAGGTTATATGTCTGCAATTTCTGTGCTGAGAGGGTTATTGTATATGATATTCTCTAACCGTTTCCACATGCTTCTATGAGTTTTAATTCAGATTTAGAAAGGTTTTCTCAGAACTGCCCTTTTCCTCTTGTTGTCAAATGTATTGAAGATCAGGATGCTCTTTGATCATTTTCAGTTTTTGTTTTCTTATTTCTTCATTCCATCTCTTTATAAGAATTATAATTGATACCAACTTTGTTGACCTGATTTGCTGCACATAGAATATTAGGTCAGGGTTACATTTTTTTCATGGAATCCCTGCCCAATGGCTTCATTTCCTTCTTGATTAATTTTACCACTCACAAATTTTCCTAAAACCCAATCAATTCATTTTTTATATTCAAGATGTGCTAGCCTTTCTCTTAAGCATTCTAAGAACAATTTCTAGCGCTAACATTTTTTGCATCGTTATTGGGGAACATAAATTAAGGAATCTTTCCTGGGAGACGACATAGAGCCAACTTTTGATGGTGAACAAGGGTTGGTCACATATCATAGACTGCATCATTCACACGGTGACTCCACTCCATGAGGGAAGAACCTGTTGGTGACTTCACCGATACAGGACAACCATAATGGAAGTTATCTTGGCTCGGAGGTATGCTTTCTGTGACTTCTCAAATATAGTCGGTTTTCCACATCCAGTGCTGACTATAACTGAGGGGGATGATTATCTTCTACGATTCAGAGGAAGAAAGAATGATAATATTGGTGAGCACTTATTAAATTTTCATAAATACATGCTTGAACATGGTTTTGTTCATGAGGATGTCCTAGTCAAGAAGTTCAGATTTTCTTTAGAACAACATGCTCGTGAATGGTGTCAATCCCTTCCTGCTTCTAGCATTCATTCTTTGAAGGAGTTTCATACTTCCTTTCAACGTCATTACAGAAAGATTTATCTGGTTGATATTATGTTTGATAATTGTTGAAAAGAATCTGAATTCCATATCCAACATTCAATTAGTATTCCTTCTGATTGTGAGGATGTTGGTGTTAGTCATATTGTAAACACATTTGTCCTTGATTCAAATGTCTCTAATGGTTTTGATTATGATATCGAGGATGCCTCAGATTTTGATAAAGAACAAGTTGTTGATATGCATCATGTATCCCAAGAGCTACAAAACTAGTTGATCTTGCCTTTTGGAGCAGATATCAAACAAGATTTGATTAGCAGTGAAATCAACCTACAAACATCTTCAGATTTGCAAATAGTTGAAGGTGGCAAACATTATCATAAAGAAGATATGCAGAGACCTTTTGATCTTCAGATGAAACAACGGGAAGAGGTATTTATTTTCATCTTCTTTGATCCTTTTGCTAATTATCTGGAATCTTTGAGCAGTACAAGAGGAAAATTGTTCTTGTTGAATGAAGGTTGGTTTTGTTGTCCTTTTGGATTTCACTTCTGTAAAATTTGGGTTCCTACATTCATCATTTCCAAATCAGAATTTTCACCAATTAGTCAGATATTTGTATGTATTCATTGGAAGCACCATTTTACCTAGTCTAGAGGAGGTAGTTGATTAGGTAGGAGTAGGAATAATAAAGCTCAGTCCTTGAGCATCTTGTTTGCATTAGTTTTCAGTTTCAAAATAAAGAGAAGAGGTGCTCTCAGGCACATGGTTTTCCTGGAAATAGATGAATATGGATAAGGCCACTATTTTGCAAGTTCTTGGTAGATCGTCGGGAGCATGCCATCCCCCATGGAGACAATGTTAGCACTCAAAATATAATGGTAAAAAATTTAAGTGCTTCATTATATCAGGGCTTAGTTTGCCATTTCCTAAGGTCTTTTTCCCATTTTCATAATTTTCAGTTTCCCCATCAAGCCTTGATAATATCTCATTGATCTCTTTTATCAAATATTCTCTTGACTCTGTCTTCTAACCTACATTCCAAAAACAAAAACAATAAATTGTTATTGTTTCCTAAAAAACCTAGTTTTGTGTCTCTTTATATTTTCAAATAAAAAATATGTTTTTTATTTGTCAATTTTATAAAAAGGGTGGTGTGTGCTTAAGTGACCTATGTCTAATCCATAATTATAAGCTTATCAATCATTCTAGTGCATATGCCAAAATTCACATTCAACACCTATCAAACACCAACATCAAATCCTAGTGGTAACCAATGGGTCTTTTGTGATTTACGTGTCAAAGAACAATCGAAGTGTTGACACTTTTAAAACGCATGATCCTTATATGTTCTGCATTTCACTACCTAATATGCTACAAAATATCCTGGTTGAACTACACAGTTCCGCTACCAATTCTGTAGAGTGATACGAAATCTCCTAGTTTGAACTACACAGTGGCGCTACCTCTTCTGCAAAGTGCTACAAAATCTCCTAGCTGAATTGCAAGGGTGCTATGGAATTTCATACACTCATTGCATAGGATCGACGCTACGGAAACTGAAGGTCTGTTTTGGAGGGTGCACTACAGAATTGGCTACCAAATGCACTACAGAATGATGCTACAAATTGGCGATCAAGTTTAAGTGGCCCGAGGGCCAAGCTCTAGCTCCAACATACCTGCATATACAATCACACATGTTGGGGGTCAGCATCGAACCACAAGTCACACTATCGAAACACAAGCCAAATCCACTGCACTAAACCAAGCATCAAGCGCAAGGAGGAGTTTACAAGTGAGAAACCTTTGGCTCATCACGTCAATTGCATTCATAGATGGAAGGAGATCGATAGATCCGCACCTTCAAATATAGTTTCTTGATATACGATGGCATCATATTCATAATTGCAGGCATCCACCATCTCTTCAAACAAGCATTCAAATATTCCTCCAACACTCAACTATAGTGCACTACCAACTCTCCAGATTTCTGTGTGGATAATATTTGGTCAACTTCAACCCTATTCTTCAGCTTTTTCAGTGGTGACTCATAGCCCAGGTGGTCGATATAGCTCAAGGGAGACTCCTATATACTCGAGTAAGATCATGTGGAAATCAGTCAAGAGAAGATAGATAGCATTAAAAATAGTTTTCGGCAGCATGAAAGGAATTTGATTCGAATTCTAACAATTATGTAACAGGTTGTAGAGTATCCCAACTTTCCATATTTCCAAGCACAAAATCAACAGGAAGTTCTAGATTTCAAGGAAGTGAATCATCATTGATTGAGTACATATGGAAGAATATTACTAAGAAGACCATTCCAAATCTAAGGAGATTGGACTCCAGTTACAACACTCGAGACACCTTGCATTTTGTTCCAAGATTTAGTTTATTTTTAGAAATATTAATTGTTTTTTTTTCCTAGAAATAAGAGAGAGTTTGTTAACTATATAGATATATATTTTATCATTTGTAAAAAAGAGGGGTATTTTTTTGGAGAGAGGAAAAGACCCGAGAGGTCTGGGTGATATTTCAAGATCCAAGAGGGAGATCGAAAGGAATGAAAAGTATCTGATTTTAAGTTGCAGACTTGTTCTACTTTCTATGTAAAGAACTCATCTAACAATGAAGTTATATATCAATTTGTTTTCTCTTTTCTATGTAAATAATTTTCTCATATTTCATCTTCTTGGATATGTGTTGTTGTTATAGGTTATATGTCTGCAATCTATGTGCTGAGAGGGTTATTGTATAGGATATGATCTAACCCTTGTCACAGGCTTATCTAAGTTTTAATTCATCTTTAGAAAGGTTTTCTGAAAACCAAGTTTTTCCTCTTGCTGTCAGATGTATTGAATATCAGGATGATCCTTGATCATTTTCAATTTTGTTTTTCTTATTTATTCATTCCATGTATTTATAAGCATTATAACTGATACCAACTTTGTTGATCTGATTTGCTTCACATAGAATGTTAGGTCAGGGTTACAATTTTTTCATGGACTCCATTCCCAATGGCTTCATTTTCCTCTTGATTAATTTTACCACTCTTAAAGTTTCCTGAAACCCAATCAAGTCGATTTTTTTATTCAATATGTGCTAGGCTTTCTCTTAAGTAGTCTAAGAACAACTTTTATCACTAACACCACCCACTCTACCTTTCACCCTCTATCCTGTCACACCCTCCACACTCACGATACTGTCTGCCTCACTACCTACACTTCCCCTCTCTCTACTCGTCACTTACCCCATCTATCCCTACCACCTACATTCTTGCATCCACTCATCCCACCTCCTTATTGGACATTTGTCCCCACATCATCCTATTCCCCAAAAACATTTCTTCCATGTAATTGTTAGCCATCCCATAATGAGCCAACGCTGAGCTACCTGCGCAATTACCACCCCCATATCCTCAACTGCAATTCATTATCCCAGGAAATGCATTCAAAGGGACATATGGAAACATAATCAGAGGGTAAAGACAATAATCCAATGATTGTGGTGGCCCTAATGGACATGTGTACCTAGTTTAAAGAACAAAGGAAAATGAGCACATTTGTGAGCAAATGAAGGGACAAATGAAGCACCAACACATCTCAACACTATCTGCATATTGTTATGTGATTCAAATTGTATTCTATTTTTAGGTAGATATTGTAGGAAGTCCAATGGTTTTCAATTGAGTCAATTTTTGTATAAATACATAGATTTTAGATCTATTCGAGGAGGCTTCGCGCCCCATTTT
>JASDQU010010262.1:52100-64831 GCA_032191745.1 Picea mariana | reverse complement strand
CAACGAGATCCCCTGCCCACTTGGGCCTCTTCTCTAGCTCTGCAACTACATCTGGATTCTTTGACTCTGCATCTAACTGTACTGACTTTGAATCTGAATCATCTGAGTCCTCTAAATGAAAACTCTCATCTGAAAAAGATTTATCATGTGCATTCTCATCATCTCAGACATGTGGAAGAGTGAAGGTGTCTGCATGTGACTGTTGAGGTACATGCAAGACACTTTCCTCGAATTGGACACTACGCTCAATGATGATTCGGTTCGAGGAAATATCAATAAGCCGATATCCCTTCACACCGTCGGGGTATCCAACAAAAATGCACTCAATTCTCTGTGGATCAAGTGCCTTCCTCTTTTTAGAGGGAATCCGGGCCCATGCATGTGAACCAAAAATGCGAAAGTGGGCCACTTCCGGTTTGAGGCCACTCCAAGCCTTGTAGGGGGTCTTGTCCTTGACAGATCTATGAGGGGATCTATTTTGGATGTATGTTGCATAGTTAAGTGCTTCATCCCATAGTCTCTATGGTAGTGACTTTGCATGCAACATGCAAGATGCCATCTCCTTTAGAGATCTATCTTTCCACTCAACAACTCCATTTTGTTGCGGAGTGTAGGGAACTGTATGCTACAACTGAATCCCTACCTCATGGAAAAGATTATGAATATCATGATTCACATACTCTCCCCCATTATCAGTTCGGAGGACTTTGATCTTCTTTCCGAACTGTGTCTCAACCAAAGTTTTGAAATCTTTGAGGTGTTGAAAGACCTCAAATTTTTGCCTGAGAAAGTAGGTCCAAGTAAAACGTGAGAAATCATCAAAAAAAATGAGAAAAAACCTCACTTTGTTGATCGATCAATGTGGAAAAGGACCCATGAGGTCACTGTGGATCAGATCTAAAGGTGCAATATCTCGCTAAGACTTTCCTTTGACGAATTTCTCTTAAGGGTGTTTTCCGAGAACACATCCCTCACATACTCCCTTGGAGAAATGAATGTCTGGTAGATGATCAACTAATCTGTTCTTGCTAAGTTGTTTCATGTATCTGAAATTCAAATGTCAAACCTTTCGTGCCATATCCTACTACTTTCATCAGCATGAGTAAGTAGTAAAGCAGAATCAGGTTCAATGAATTCAGAAAATGTATACAATCTAGACTAATGATTTACCTCACCGGTAGCAACCCTGGAGTTGGTTTGCATGTCGTATATGTCCACAAAATTTTGTGTGAATATGAAATTCTTTCTGGTGCCAAAATTCGTCATATGATACACAAAGAGAAGGTTGACATAAAGCTTGGGAACATGCAGCATGTTCTCGAAGCTTTTGTTGGTGAGTTCAATCCTTCCTTTTCCGGTGACTTCGACAGAAGAGTTGTCCCCCATAAGAATAGGAGGACCTTTGCATGCATCCAAAGAAGAATAGAATGCTTTTGAGGCAGCCATTTGATGTGATGCTCCTGAATCTACGATCCAAGCATCGGGAGAGGAGTTGATTGCAATCAAGGCATGGCTAGAATTGCCTTTTTTGGAATTCAGATCTTCTGGCTTCTTCTTCTTTGCACCCTTGGGGATGCGATCTCCAATATTGTTTTGCTGAAGTATCTGAGACATCATATCTATTTTTTTTTGCATGCGGATTCTGAATGGAATCCTTTGTGATAGTACATGCATTTCTCTCCTTTTCTTCCCTTTTCTCCTTTGGATCTGGAGGCATCGGTGAAGGGTTTTGTGTACCCTTCCTTATTCATATGTGCATGATATTTCCACTTATCTTTATCTTTATATTTCTAATATTTGTGGCTTCCATCATGCACAGTGAGTGCATGCACCCTTGGGCCTTTGATTGCACCCGTGTTGATGATCTTGGTTTGCTCTTGTGTCAAGGATTCGATAAATTCCTCAAGAGAAGGCATCTTCCAGGTGGCTCCAGAGGAGAATTAGACAATATTGAATGTGGATATGAATACATAGAATTTAGGTCCAAGATTGGAGAGAATGGTGAGAACCATTTGTTTCTCCTCCTTCGATTTATCAACCCCACAAGCTTTGAGTTGCGACAGTAAATCCTTGAATTTTGTAAAGAAATCTTGGATATTCTCGAAGATTTTTGGATCCAATGTGAGAAGATCCACCTCCATCATGTGTCCCCTCATCTCCTCTTGTTTTCTAAATATCCCTTCCAAGATGGTGCAGGCTTCATTGGGAGTCTTACAGGAAGATATATGAAAAAGGAGATCGGGAGAAATAAGGATGCAAATTGTTCCAAGTGCCTCATCCATGCGATTTAAGTACTTGGATTTTTCTATGGCTGATATTGGTTCTGTATATATATTCATGGTTAACCTATACAACCCTCTAGATCGAATATGTATGGCTATTTTATCCTTCCATGCAAAATAGTTGTAAGTTGTAAGAATGAATTCTTTTTGGAATTCCATCTTTCCGTTGTCTTCAATCTTTTGTACCTGCAATTTTTTTTTTGGGTGTAGATTTTGCTTAGCCCTCTGTCGGCTCTGATACCATGTAAATGTGTTGACCTGCACATAATATATATAGATAAACAATGATACACACATTTGCAGAGAAAATTAAAAAAAAGAAGAAGAAGGAGAGAAAGAATGGAAAGAATTCTCATTAACCGTTGTGAATAATAAATAATTTACACATGATATACTCTTTATAACTCAATGAGTTCGAATTGAGTTGAACCAAGTCACCATATTGGTGGTATAGAGTGATTTGTACACACACCAATAGTTACGGGAGTGAACTGCAACCTATTCTAGTCTCTCAGGCAGTTACGAGAGTGAACTGCCAACTAGTTGAGTTAACTAGTCAACTAGTCTTCAGTTAACTGACTGAATAGAAAGTAGTGAGGAGTTAACTCAAGGAATCAAGGCTAATGCACCACTTTGTTTATGATACCAAGGAAATTTCGAATTATCATGGTGATGATCCCAATGTTGCATGGTGATGATCCCAATGCAACATCTAAACTCAACTCAACTAGTCAAACTGAAGTGTGAACTGAAAGAGAATATTCTCCAAGTGGAATATTCTCTCCTAAAATATAGGATACTGGATAATGACTAATTATGACTAATAAACAAATAAAAACCTTAGGAAAAAAAATCTTAGGTGTGTGTAAAGTAAGTCCAACAATCTCGTCCAAAAGAGATGATGAAATGAAATTCGTATATCGATTGCCCTCATCTCAACGAAATGAAAAAGTGTTAATTGAAGTGGTGAAACAAAATTCAATGGAAGAAGTAGATAACTTCACTAGGGTACTAAATATGCTTGATGGCAGTGAAGAAATATCTATGATATATGTAAGGCCTTCATACATATCTATATATCATACTATGTTATCTAGTTCTCTTTTCAGTGATATTTACATCATGAACCAACTAGGGATTCCCTGAATAAATATGTTATATCTGCTTAACCTTGAAGTGAACAAAGTCGGTCGAAGCTTGATATTTTAGTTAAAATTATTTTGATTATATTAAAAAATTCTGAAATCAATTTTAGGAAAAGAAAATTTTAAATAGCCTAACTTAAGATTTATCATTAAGTATGTTTTGAAGATTTTTGGACTTGGATAATTTCATTTTTCTATGTATGATAAATTCTTAAATAAAAATGGAAGATGTTTTTCAAAAAGAGATAATGACTCCATTTACCCAATAAAGGCACTTTTTCTACTCTTCTTTCACGCCTCACAGGGTGCCAGAATCCCGAAATGGAGCCTATGTTGGAAGACGTATATTTTTGAGCTTTTGAACTTTAGATTTTTCCTCTTGGAAATATTTTTTTTTACCCAAAAAGAAAAAAACTTAGAGAATTTCCTTTTAATTTTAAAATAAATCCATTGATTGTTAGTTATCAATAAGGCACTTACAATATCTATCGTCGATGAGTTACTCTAATTTGATCGAATGGTCCTAATGATCCCCGAATTTTAGAAGTTGCCTGATTTTTTAAAAGAAAATATTTAACGGGCGCTTTGGAGCTTCGCGCTTCGGGTATTCCAACAAATATAAACAAAAAAAATCTTGAAACTCCAAAGTCCCGAACATATCCACTCATGATAATTCTTAAAGGACTTATGAACGCATCGACGGGACACGTGTTTTTTAAATCTTTTTCTCGGGTTGACACGTTGCACTTTTTTTTTTTACATTTATGTCGGATGGTTCACACATTTTTAAGTGACACGTGGCACCTCTCTTTTCTTGACAAGTCATCAAGAATGACATCATCTCTTCCATGTCACTGGGATATTTCCCTTCGAGATTTTTAACGAAGACGGATTCACAAACCATCGAAGTATCGAAGCGCCAAAGTAATTACTAAAAGTAAAAAGTGTTTTAAAGGGTTAATAAAACATTTAATAACTTAGGTTAATCATGATTATGTATTCAATCACTCTGTAGTTTCTGACTTCGAGAGATTTCTATCATGCTACATCCAAAATTCCCAAATTTTGAACCACTGAAGTACTTAAGGCTAACTCAATGTTTCAAACACGATTAATTAAAACATAAAATTGATTAATAAGAGATTAACATCTCCATGAATTCGGCCTTCGGGAGATTTCTTCCCTCTCATATCCAAAACTTCTAAAAGTCGAACCATCGAAGTATTAATGACATTTATGATTGATTGAGGTTAATGATTTCAATAAAGATTGTGAATCACTAAGTAATAAATTCCATTAAGTTTTTAATAAATTCTTCATGAGTAGATCTATATGAAGACCGATAGACATTGTGAATTAATCTCTTAAAATTTCAAAATCATTTTAGCATTTACAATTAAAATTATTTCATTCAGTGAAGAGCTTACATGCTCTCTTGTTACAGGAATACTAATTTTATTTCCTTAAATTTTATGGCACCAGGAAAAGTTGTAAGGAAGCTTGATGGACCAGATTTCAAAATCTAGCGGAATGCTAAACCAGTTTGGCAGCCTGATAAAATAGGAAAGGGACCAAATATGACAGGGAAGGGATAAATCTGGTAGGAGCGCCAAGTTGATTGTGTCCAAAGTATTGTGGATCTCTAGTTCTTGAGATCAATGGTCGAGAGAGATTGCGGGGGGAGAAGTTGTTAGGGGTTTAATTTCGAAGGGAGGTCCCACAATTTAAATCACAATTTTCTCTCGATGGTATGTGGCATCACCAGGCGCATTACGGGATGAAAGGCGGGTTACTTCAAAACCACTTCGCCGCACCCTCGCAAATTAGAAAAGTATAAAGGGACTTTTAGTCATTTATTTTTATTTGAACGCTGGACCATTAGAATATTCACTCAAAACTTGTCCTCCAACCACTCTACCTTTCACCCTCCAGCCTCTCACACCTTCCATGCTCCCGATACCATCTACCTAACCACCTACACTTCCCCTTTCTCTACACGTCACCTACCCCATCTATCCCTACCACCTACATTCTTGCATCCACTCATCCCACCTCCTTATTGGGAACTTGTCCCTACATCATCCTATTCATGAACAAGTACTCTTCCTCGTAATAGTTATCCATCCCATAATGAGCCAATGTTGAGCTACCTGTCCAATTACCACCCCCATATATTCAAATGCAATTATTGATCCCATTAAATGCATTCAAAGGGACACATGGCAACGAAATCAGAGGGCAAAGAGAGTAAGCCAATGATTGTGGTGGCCTTAATGGACATGTGTACCATATTTAAATAACATGGGAAACCGAGCACATTTGTGAGAACATGAACGGAAAAATGAAGCACCAACACATGTCAACACTATATGCATGTTTTTATTTCATTCAGATTGTATTATATTTTTAGGAAGATATTGCAGGAAGTCCAACAGTTTTTAGTTGAGACCATTTTTGTATAAATAGATAGATTTTAGATCTATTCGAGGTGGCTACGAGACCAATGTTGGATGCTTCTTGCTGAATGTAAAATATAAAATGTTTTTGAATATCAATACAAGTGCAAACATAGATTTTAAGTTTCATTCAATTTGAGTTATTTGTTTCCTCTGTGTTTCCATCTCTCTGAATTTATTTCTATAGATCTTGAAGAGTGAATGATTACAATTTAGTACTACATCTACTGTGATCATAATATATCATAAGTTCATGTAGTAACAACTTTTCCTTTGTTATTATTGTGAGTAAAACAAGACCTGTGACCTATGTGAATTACTACATTTTCATCTCCTTTCAAGGGTGCATCTTCTACTTTTCTTCTATTGCAAACAAGGTGAGACTTATCTATAATTGATACCTAACTTTGTTTTAACAGTTTTGTAAATCATTTATACATCATTTGACATTATAATTGTTACTCAGATAAAGAGATACAACCTATGTACTATCTTATCATTAATTTCATTTAAAGATTATTTCTTAGAAAACTGAAGGTAGAAAAAGCACTTATAAAAATACTTCATTTTAAATCTTTGTTTCCCGACATTATTCTTTGAGCCTTAGAATCAATATTAGGAACACCAGGTTGTAAGACCTTGTGTTTGGTTCATCTATGACTAAAAAAACCCACCAGACACCAGCCCTTTTGAGATCACCTGCTTGCGCAAATGAATTTTAATCCAAGGTATCTATTGGGACTATGAGAACCAAGATTCTTTAGTAGTAGGGGAATGAGAGGAAATCATTCGAGTTAGTCTTCCTAATTACGTTGTGTGCATAAATATATTATATTTAGTATTAACTTGCTTATAGTTTTGATTCCTATAATCAACATATTCATGATTGTTGTATAGAATTGTTTCTGTTACAGTCATGAACCTTGCACCAAAATTAAACCATAAGATAAATCTATTCTATGATGCATGCAAATAGAATTCATAAGACATAGAAACAAATAAAACACACAATTCCATAACATCTCTTTAACATTCCTTTATCCATTCTTCTCATCCACCGACTGCTACATTCATAAAATCTAGAACCTAATCATGACCAGAACACAACAGAACAAAATATAACATAACATAGCATAGCATAGAATAACATATCATAACCAAACTGAACCCCTAATATCCCAACCTATTACATATTTATACATAAATATAGGATGAAAACCCTAATCTTTTCATCCAAAAAATACCCCATTACAATGCATGGTTAGCTCAATTAACTCATTGTTCGATGAATTTATTCTCGTTTTCAATCTACATGCTTCTTTTTTATTATTATTCTATTTATGGAATGTTGAGTTGTCATCCTTCTATCATGATTTATTCTTCTCTCTGCATGTTGTCTTCCTTATGCACACTTTCCTCCTTATGCACATTGTCCTCCTAGATGCACCTCAACCGCATCCTCTCTAACTTTCCTTTTTATTCCACGCATTTTTCCTATACTTAGTATTTTTCCCCAAAACTTTATCAATTATATAAAATGTCTTCAAAATATGCTTTTCTAACTTTCCCCGAGCACTCACTTGTGGCTCGTCCCAATCCATTTAGTCATTTTTCCTACTTTTCCATACCGAAAGGAAGTTTTTAGAGGCATTCTTTGCTACCTCGACCTCTTTGATGATTGTGGCATTTATTGTTTATATCTTCTCTTCTCCTTGCACGATTAATCTTGTAATTTTCTCCTTTGCTTCAATCGTTGCTTGCTTTTCCTTATCCTACATCGCAATCAGTTGTCCAATTACCCTCGCCGTCTCTTCTTGCAGTGATCCCAATATTTGTTGAATGATCTTTTGGTGATCCCTGATTCTCTCCATATCCCTCATTCTCTCCACTTCTACTTGCTCCTGTTGTTGAGCCAAAATGGCTGACATATGGTCTATTGTTGCTAGTGTAGCCACCCTTTTTTCTTCCTACTGTGCATGTTCTTGGGATTCTCTTAGATTGGTCTCTAGGAACTTCATCTCTAGGTCTTCTATCAATTGTGTCCACACCTACGCATTATCCTCAAAGATTTTTTTGTAGTCTTCCTCTATCTTCTTAATGTGTGCAACTATTGTGGTCACCATTATCTCTCTGCCTTCGTGCATCTCCGGTGTTGATCCTGGTGTGCTACGTAATTTTAAGTATTCTATTTTTTATCGGAAGCCCTTAATGTCTTGATCAATCTTCAACAATTATCCCTCCATAGTAACTTCTACTACTATGGGAAATTTTGGTATTGCCTTATATGTTTTTGGACGACTACTTGTGTCTTCTACGCCATGCTCCCGAATTGATCCATTTATTTTAACACCTTCATGGTATTCTCCTCATATTTCTTGTTCAGTTTCTAGTGTGGTTCTTCACAATAAGTCTTAGAGTTTCTTTCTTCTCCGTCTTGAGCGCATATTCCCGCATAATATCAGCCTAAGTCCGGTCGGAAGCATCGAGGGTCATTTTTTGCATGGCAAAGGCAACGTTTCTATTAGGTGAAACAATTATATTAATCCTCCTCTTTTTGTAATCGTCTTCTATGTCGATAATCCATTGATGTTTCTTGATCTTGATATCATCCTTGTCCTCACCTAGGCCTCTTGGAATATCCTTCAGCATCAATTTGGGCACTGTATATGAGGCTGATTTCTGGGAAACGTTTCTTTCAGTGGGATATTGATCCTTTTCCTCCTTATTTAATGACATTAAGTGTTTGTAACCCCCAAAATTGTTACTTCCTTCGTTTAATATTCATGAAAATTTATGTTGAAAGTGATGCAAGCCCCTATACATTGTACACTCTCAATGCACAAGTATTTTTCCCTAGCTAGCTCCGGAAATGTTTTTTCATCGATAATTTCATGATCCATGAACTTGAGGCCAATAGTCTTTCCAAGAATATATCCTTCCCTACTCACCCAAAGTGGGATGTTTGGTACTTCTAGTGGATCTTTCCCCATTCATCTTGGGTGACAGGTTTCTTAATTGGCACCATGTCTATTCTATGGTAGTTGTAGCTCAACTCTATTCTCCAATTCTCTCTGGTTCTCTCTATTTGCTCACACAGGTATGAAACATTGATTTATACTTAACAATCTTCTTCTTTTTTTATTCTTTCGTGTCAACCCTACATGTCTCATCATGTCTTAACTAAATTGTCCAATATGCTACCATGGTTGATGAGTTGTTCCATAATTGCATCTTGATAACAAAATATGTCATGTGATTTCCCCCTCATATTGTTGATTTGTCGTGATTTTCGATGGATTTTACCATTTAATACTTATACGATGCTTTTACGACCTCTCATTCCCTCCTCATATCCATCGCTTATGTGATTTATTATTTTAGCAGGCTTGTTGTTTCCAAATGCTGCACTGATTCTTTGTTGTTTTATCTATATGATTTGTGGTCTGTCTCATCTTTGTCTCATCTCTGAAATTAGTGCAGTTTTATTCTGATGTGTGTTGACCATTCATTTCGTGCAAGTTCTTATGCCTTGGTACTCAAACGCTCTTTTTGGTTTTCTTATATCTACCTTTTATTTGGTGTCTTCCTTTTTCTACATTTTATTTGTTTTTCCTTCTTCTACTTTTTAATTTTTTTTCCTTCTTTTTCTTGCCTGCTATGGTATAACTATTATAATACATGTGTTCTAACACATTACATATTACTACACAGTCTTTTGATCATCCCTATAAAGTTTCAACCGACTTTCATTTACCATTCCTTCAAGGACTTTGCCATTCACTCTTTCCAACCGTGCAACATCTATCTTTGTTACTTGTTGAATCACATAGGTTCGTAACCAATGCATTCTAAAATTTCCTAGATGTTGCATAAAATTTCTCTCATAAAGTAGTACCAGATCTCCGACTTGAAACTTCTTCTATTTAATGTGTTAATCATTCCAAGCCTTCTCTCTTTATTTCTGAACCTGCTGATGGAATCCTATGACAAATTGATCCTCCTCAAGTGGTACTAGATGTCCTGATCTCTCCTCTATTGTTCTAATGTCTGATATCTCCATGATTAATGCAATGCACAGGCTAGGAAGAAAAAACTCCATTGGCATTATTGCTTCTTTCCCATAGACCAACTTGAAAGGCATCTGGCCTGTCATCTTATTACTTGTAGCACTATAAACCCATAATACTGTAGGAACTCTTAAGTCCCAATCATCTCTCCCAACATTGCAAATCATTGTCAGGGTATTTTCCAAGATCTTATTAAAATCTTCCATTGTTCCATTGGCATGAGGGTGATATGGGGTGCTCTTTTGATGATGAATTTGGAACTCCTCAGTGAATGTTGCAATTGTTTTGTTTAGGAAGTGTGTACCTTGATCACTAAGTAATATGAACATACATACAAACCTTGCGACTACATTCTCAAACATAAACCATGCAACAATATCTGTAGTACAATCTGTAACTTGGGATACTTCTTACCACCTTATCAAATACTTTGTCTCAGGGATGATGTAACTCACCCCTGATCTTCTTGATTATGGGTTGATTGGCCCTACAAAGTCTATGGCCCATTTCTCAAATTCTTGCAACGTAAAATGTGGATTCAAAGGAATTTCATCCCTCCTAGATGGCTTTCCCACTCTTTGGCATACGTCGCATGAAAAAAAATACTCCTTTGTGTCTTTGTGAAGTGTAGGATACCAAATCCTATGCACAAAATATTATGTGTAGTTTCATAATGTCCTTCAACAATTCCATCATGCACTTCTTCAAGTATCATCAATGTTTTGTGTTCTAGGACACAATGTCTCAATATTCCATCTACACCCAACTTGTATAAATTCCCTGCAATGAATTCATAATATGTTTCTTTCACTACCAGTTGTTTCTTCTCCATTACTGTCATCTCATATGGATCCATGCCTTTTCTTAGAAACTATATGATGTTCGAGAAGTAACCATCCACCATACTTACTACAAATAACTATGCATATGGGAGGTTTTCATCTAAATTTCCTGCATCTTCTCCTGACAATATGCACGATAGATGATCTTGTCCTGCAACTTCCGTAGTTTCACTACAACCTCAAAGTCATATTCTTGAAATGATCATAGACACCTGCATTCTAGGTACTTTAATGTAGAATGGTATGTATACATCTTAAAGTGACACCGCAATAGATAGTGCTTGAATTTGTGTAGTGCATAGACCATTTCCAATCCTTCTCATTTTGTGGTTGTATCGTTCTTATTTGTTATAGACAACTTATTACTTGCAAAAGAAATCGGGTGATCTATATCTCCTTCCCCTAGTTGGGATAGTACTGCTCCCAACACTATGGATGATGCATCTATGTGTACATGGAACTCCTTATTCCAATCTGGAAAAATTAAAATCGGTGTGGTTACCAATTTCTGCTTCAGGGTGTCAAACCCCTTCTAACAATCCTTATTCAATTGAAAATTTTGTTCCTTATTAATAACATTTTGATCGGTGGTGTGATCTGCACATATCCCCTGATAAATTTCTTTTAATAACCTATATGATCAAAATTTTCCCTTAGTTGTATGACTGATGTAGATGGTTCTAACTCCTGAATGACTGTGATTTTAGTTGGATATACTAATAGTCAATTTTTTCGCACTATATGTCCACACATAATTTCAAACGGTGTGCAAACAATACACTTCTTCAAGTTTAGTCAAATATGAAACTAGTTTCATCGATTCAACAAAATCCTATGAAATTCTATATGATCCTTCAGTAGACTGAACACCGTTCAATCATCCAACTTGACTTCTAAGAACTTATGGATGAAATCCTGGAATGTTGCAACCAATACCCTGGAACACTATGTAGGGGCATTCTTTAATCCAAATGGAATAATTGTATATGGATAAGTCCCACATTCCATAGGAAAAGAGGTATTCTATCGATCCTCCTATGCAATTATTATTTGATGGTATCCCAAGAATACATATGTGAAAGAGTAAGTTTCCTGGCCTCATATGTTTTTCAGTACCGCATACATGAATGGTGTTGGAAACGGGTCATGTAAGCATGCATCATTCAACTTCCTTAGATCTATCCACATCCTGATTCCTCCTAGTTTATTTTCCTATACCACCATTGGACCGATCCACTCAAATTCCTCTATCGGTTCAATGATTCATGCAAATAGTATCCTATCCATTTCATCCTTCAATTTATCCTTGTACCTCAGATTTAAACTATTAGGCCTTTGGAACTAGCTTAGCTCTAGGTTTCAGTGGGATCTTCATCTCACCTATGTCTCTCGTTATTCCCTTCATCTCTGAAAATATCGTGGGGAATAGATCGTGGTATTCTCGCACTAAATCTATAATCTTCTCAACTATCTCATCATTCCAATAATCTCCTATCTACACAAACTTGGGATTATATGGCATCCCAATGTTTACCTTCCATGTCTTTATAGGCTATGTATATGCAACATATCAAAGATTTATCCCTTCTACGATGCGTTCTCATTTTGTCTTAGGTACTTTTACATTCCTGGGATCCTCTTCATCATACTCTTCCTTAGCTATGTTATAGAACTCTAGTAGCTCACAGATAGTCATCTTGGCTCTATGTGCACTTCATCCTCGTACCACCTCCATTGTCTCTTCTTTTGAGAAGATATTCATTTGAATCATCGATAGCATTTCATCTATTGATGAAGATTCAAGTTCAAATGTAAACGTGATTTTCAGTCTCTGGACCAACTCTTCCCATCTTGCTGCCTCTGTATGCATCTCCAATTCCAAATACCAGTTCTTCATAACTGTGTCTAGTATGTGTATAAATTTGTGCATCTATTCTGT
>JASDQU010010262.1:28427-45986 GCA_032191745.1 Picea mariana | reverse complement strand
AAACCTATACCGACCCTCGCAGGTGATAAACTGTTTGATTATCATCAATAAATCATGCCAACGTTGTTTAAGCATCGTTACTGGAAAACCTTTATCACAGGAGGTGATTTTTTGTGACCGGAAGAGCAACGTCCATGGGACCTCTTAAACTTTACAATTCTTGGACCATCGTTGTCTAGTGGCAGGCAAACCCGTAGCCAAACTGAGAAATTGTTCATCAATTTCCAATTGAACATCGCCGACCTTGGCTCGACAGCCATCAAAGGTCAAAGCGAATTGTCGAGCTACGCAGAGGTTAAAAACCTCAAATTTTTGTACAAATGAAAGCCACCCAATTTCCTCGAGGTCACTCCGGGCACTATCGAATATCAACAGGGCCTGGCTGCCATTGGGTTCAGCTCGGATGATAGGGGCCATGGTGCGAGCACATGGTAAGGGTTTGGTTCGAATTCATCAACACAAAGTAACAACGTTACCCGAACCAACAGCAATGAATCTAGCCAAAATGGGTAGGAATTAACGCAAACATGCGAAGGTGGTGGAGTTGTTCACCGCCATGTGGAACAATAATGGTTGCAGTACAACCGCTGATATGGCTATTCAAATCGTAATGGTGGATGACCCATTAAGTCGTGTGTACAACTAATCAAATCCAACCAATACGCGCCAGCACTATGCCATAGCGTTCAAAACATCGACGTATAGGTCATTACCATAAATCATATATGCGCCAATGTATCAATCAAACATTTACCCAAGGTACCAAATCGATATTGCATATAGTCGACTAGCCAAAGCTTTTGAAAAAAATGAACATAAGAATTATATATATATAAAAACAAAAATAAATCATACCCCTATGTATTTCATAAAATCAATGTTTAGGCAAGTCATAGAGTGCAAATCCAAATGCTCAATGTCTTAAAAATTCAATAGAACCAAGTTATGTAATCAATATAAAAATGTCCAATGAGCATAGTTTCGAAAATTCTTTTAGCCACATGATGATAAACCAAAGGTAAGTGCCATAACAAATCATGACAGTTCAATCAATGATCAAAATGTGAATACGAAAGGAAAAGTTTTCACGCTTACAGTCGTGAAAACTTAATGGAGACCAATTTGCAAGTGTCGCAAGAAATGAAAATATTGTCTCTTTGAAAAATGTGACGACAATTTGAAGTTTGGAAGACATAGGTGTAGGCAGCTGATAGGACAATAGAAAAAATTGAATTGGCTGCCAACATATCCTAAAACTCAGTTTTGTTTGGTTATGGAGCTGCCCTTAGTTCTAAAAAGGAATCAAAGTCTTTCAAGGGTTTCAGGTTTCGAGGTTCGGATATTCACGAAGTACGATTTATAATAACAACTCCAAAGTCCCGATAATGAAGTCCCAAAAGTATTGTTTAAAAGAAATTAAATCGAATTAAAAGGAATAATTAAATTTTTTTAAAGGTTTTCTAAACCTTTCGTATTTTCCTTTTTTTCTATCTCAACTTAAACAGTGGTTCAAAGTCCTAATGCACTTTTTACGAAGTCTCTTTTTAATCATGATTAACTAATTTTTAAACATATTTAACAGATCGTTAATCAATCGCATTTCGGAAAATCAAAGAGTTATCACTCTTTCGCACTCAAAAAACCCTGAAGCTTGAAATCCTGAAAGTATTAAGCACTTAAGCATAATTAACTTAACATTAAAACAGGTTTAAATATATTAAATGACTTTTCGCATTTCACTATTTGGGATTTTTCGAAGACATTCCTTTCGAAATCCCAGTTTCGAATCACCGATATATGTCAATATTTATAATGGATCAGTGGAGATATTTTTATCATAAAGTGCGTATATACAGGTGTACCATCCCTATTAAAGAATTTAATTTTTATCGCCTGTATCAGTACACCCAATTTAAGGCAAGTTAAGGGTTAGTAAAGTTTTGTTATTTCGAATTTCATTCGTACTTTCAGACAAGAAGCGAGTTACATTCAAAAGAACTCACGCATTTCTTCTCTGTAACATGTTTTCATTTTTAGCAAAAACATCATTGCACCCAGAAAAGATTCTAAGAAGAGTGAAGAGGCCGGTGAGAGCTCAAATCCAGATGGAGATGTTATATCCGATACTACACCACATGCTATGGATTCAATCAAGTCCTAGAGACAATTTTTTGATATCTTGGAGTATGAGTTGAGGAATTTCCCCGATGATTTCAAAAACGAAAAGATTGAAAATAATCTCAGGAATATACCAGAATCTGAGCTCCATAAGATATCCCATGGCCAAGACTCATTCCATACAATGACATGATAAGATGGGATTTAGAAAAAAACGACATTCACACTAGGAGCATTCAAAATCACCAAAAGGTCGTCGTCGTCTCATTCAGACTAGAGCACATTGAAGTAATGTATAAATTGTCCCCTGTCTCTAAATACATTTTTAATGTCAAATTCATAGAAGAATTTCAAATAAATGAGTGTACAAAATTGGATCAAACATATCCAGGTATAATCAAAGATTGGTGGGGAATTCTAGCAAAATTTAGAGCTGATACCCATGGCATTTATGCCACAACACCGTTAAACGAATACATAGTTTATATAACAATGATGTTGTGTAGAATGTTTGGGAGGAAAAGTCCTACCCATTTCCTGGCGGAATGGGTGCCAATTATACACGAGGTAGCAGAGGGTTTCACCTTCAACTGGGCCAAAATCCTATCACATAACCTAGCTAAAGAGATTAAGTATTACTAGATGGAAAAATCGAAAGGTCAACCTGTATCTTTCTACATGTCTGCATATATTATGGATGATATCTGTTACACGAATCCATTCCCCTTGATGAATTGGAGCTAGAACCTAGCCTGTGTTGAACCCATTCATGTTTATCACTATAAACTATGGGAGGAGAATGTTAAAGATTTATTTTAATAAATCTCTCACTACGTAGTGATACTTGTGTACCAAATTTTGTATGGTTATGCACCCCCTCGGATTTTAGAGAAAATCGTGGGAAGCCTTAAGGCAGTCGCAGATTGTTTCATCCAAGAGAATTTCTCTTATGTGAGAGTCTTCGAATGTTCACTCCCCCCTCATGCTCTCCCTAAATTTCTCACTAACAAACTCGTGTGTAGAGAAGTGGCATACCAGATAATAACAGGAGGCATTGGTACCAAGTTAAAGGTAGCTCAGAAGAAATTCTAGCCAGTTTTTCCTATACAGATTGGGAAGTTTTCATTACTTAATCTTGGCCATTCTAAAGTGGAAGCCGCAGCATTAGAAGACATTAAGATGGTAGATATTAAACTCATAAAACACGACCCATACCAAATTGTGGGAAATCATCTCGCTCATTGCAACATGAAAACATTTGAGCATGAAGACTCCCCCTATGATGACATGTTCAAAGGACCCAAAGCATATGAAGAGATCTTAGAGAGGATCCAGGCATTACCCCCTAACCTACAGACTATCTTTCTTTCTTTCTAGAAGCATAGATGAAGTATCTTGCCAAAAACACTACAAGGGGAATCAATAACCTCTCCTTCGAAACAGGAAGAGATACCTCTAGGTTTCCAATCAAAATCTCAAGAGAAAGGGACTAAAGAGGAGAACTCAAAGAATCCAGGGTTTGAAACATATTCCAAATCTGATAATCCTTTAAAATTAGACCAAATGATTCATCCTTCATCATCAACTATTCTTGTCGATATTCCCAAGACAGTAGGAGAAACCTAATTCGCAGAGTTGGGCAGCCCTATTGCATTGTTGAACCCTTTACAGTCAACTTTTGGGACTCCTCATCTGGAAGTTATATATGTAAGTGACCTCACTCCAATATCTAGAGAAGAGATACCTTCCTTTGATTATTTTTTCAGTAAGAAGAGAAAAGCAATAGTGAAACAGAAAATGCATTTGAGAGAAGGCATAATGGTAAAGAAACACATAGTTTTCATAGATGGACAAAACATAGAAGAAGAATATTTCACCACTGAGGTAGCAAGCTCTATAGGATCTTTGGCAACTACCAACTTATTTTCAGTTGACAATATGAAAACAAGGCTGAAGTAGAAGAGTCAGATGATAGCCCAGTTGTAGAGTAAAATAAAGAAATCAGTGAGTAATATTAAAGAGGAGATAAACAAAGGGCTGGAACAAGCTAGATCTATTTACAAATAAGAAATCCAACTACTCAAGTCTAGCTTGGATGAGATGTATAAGAAGATGCAAGCCAATCAGGGACAGGTCATCAATCAGGAAGAATTAGCAAGACAGTTGCAGGATAGGCTAAATTCTATTCAAAATCAGGTGATAGATTTAAAAGTTTTTCAAGCCCAGGCACTGGAGGTGCATATGAAGATAGAAGCAGAGAAACAAAGATTGGTTTCTAAAGTAGAAATTATTCATAACTATTTCCAAGAAGTAATTCAATCTTCTGATAACATTGTTTTCAAAGAAAAAGAGGCTAAAGCAGCCAGAGCTACTTTTCAAAAGGTAGTTGTACTTTCAGCAAAAGAAGAGGTATGAGAAACTCCAAGGCTGTCTATTGCAGAGTAGATCAGGGGTGATATCATGCTTAAAGTATGGGAGGCCAACATAGCCGAAAGAAAGAAAATGGCCAAGGAAGTCAAGGATGATTGCTAAGAGACTTTCGATTTGCTAGACAAAGGATCGTTAGGTATTGGAGAAGATGATTTTTTTGGGCTACTAGGATAGATCAATATCGTAAGACATCAACTGAAACTGAAAGAGAACTTGAATGAAATTCAGATTGAAATTTCGCAATTAAAGGAGATTGATGTTACCCAAATAGACAGGTGGCTAGTGAAGCCAAATTGAAAATTGCAACCAGTTAAGTTTTCTAACAAAGAGATTGAAGACCAATTCTTGAAACTTCAGAGAAAATTTTATCTGTTCGACGCAGAGGATATACCAGAGCCTCCTAGATTTTTTGTGCATTTTCTAGAAATATGTATTGAATGTCTCGGGCCAAAAGAAGGAGATACTTCAAAAAGAAATGAAGTATCATATTGTAAACTCATATTATCAAGATGATAGAGAAATAAAAGATAACCATGCAAACGGTTAAAGTTTGTTTTTTGGTAACCATTAGGCCCTAGGAGTTAGGAAATCACCAACCGTCAAGAATTGGTGACTTTGTATAAATATAATTTCGTAAGACTGAGAAAATTCTTTTTTGCGGTTGAATGTACTAGAGAAGTTTTTACGGTGATTAATGAGAATACAAAATGAAGATTCCAGATTCTGTTAACCCTGATTTATGTGTTCCTCTTTATTTTCATTTTCAACATCTTCCCTTATATATCTTTGATGAATGTTTAACAACAATTTAGTACAACATATACTGTGGTTAGGAGTTATTTGATTATTTCATTGTTTATAGTCTTTCCTCTGTGCTTGCAATCAACAGGTTCAAGGCCTATAGATTATTTAGATTACTATATTTTTATGCTTCATCAGCGATCTCTGGTCTTCCTTCTTCCTCTGTTGCAAAGTGAGAGTCCTCCATGATTGATGCCTCACCTTGTTTAAACAACTTTATGTTTTCCTCCCATCACTTTCATGATTTTCGAATTTGACTCAGGAATAGGATACGACCTCTGAAACAGTTATATTATTAATTAAGTTTGGGAACTTTCTTCTTACAATCTGAAAGAAAAATAGAAAACCTCGAAAACAAAGTGATATCTTTATTTAAACCTTTATTCCTCATGAGTGTACATTTTACAAGACATCCCAATATAGAACCCGACCTTTCAGATCAGACTAGCATTTATTTGAACTTATTTAACACTATCTTATAGACAATAAAAACTCGGGTTGAATTAGAACGTTCATGGGAAACCATTGAATGAGATATAAGCATCCATGAAGAATTGAAATCTAGATAGAGACAATTAAGAAATCAGCTATAGCTTTTCCCTTAATAACTGACACTTTTTATACCTTAACTCTCTCTACCATTTTCAGATGCCTAGACTTTATACTTTAAAGCCTTAAGTATAAAATCTGGAACAACAGGATGAATGGAAGAATGAAGAAAATGTGTGGACTCTCATTCGAAGGTTGTTGCAGGATTCCAGTGCATTAGATACATTTAAATGGAAACATGATTCACTATGGTACAAAGATTGCTTATATTTATGTAAGAACTCCCAACTCAAACAAAAGGTACTATTGGAATTGTACACCTCTCCAGTAGGAGGGCACCTGAGATTTTTGAAAACCTACCTTAGGGTCAAGAAGGAATTTTTTTGGGATGGCCTTAAAATTGATATTCAAAGGTTTATAAAATAATTTTAGGTTTGCCAAAAAAATAAGGTGGAAAAAATTAAGACCCTAGGTATTTTAAAACCATTAGCCATCCCAAATCAATGTTGGGAGAAGGTTTCCATGGATTCCATCAAAGGGTTACCGAAGTATGAAGGAAAGAGTGTCATCATGGTGATTTTTGATAGACTAACCAAGTATGCACACTTTTTCCACTCTCTCATCCCTTCAAAGACAGTACAGTTGCCACCGCATTCATAAAGACAGTTCAAAAACTACATGGAAACCCAAAGATCATTGTAAGTGACAGAGATCCTATCTTCACTGGACATTTTTGGACAAAATTATTTTCTTGTTTGGGTACTCAATTTAATCATAGCTCATCCTATCATCCTTGATATGATGGACAAACCGATATAGTGAACAAATATCTGGAAGGCTACCTTCGTTGCTTTGTCTCTGATAAACAAACAAAATGGTTCAAATGGTTACCCTTGGTAGAATGGTGGTATAACACTTCCCTTCATACTGCAACAAAAATGACACCATTTATGCAACTATCTGGATAACACCCTCCTTCCATCACTTCTTCTCTAAAAGAAAAATCTAAGGTTCAAGCAGTGGATGATCACATCGAGCATCAACAACAAGCTCTCCAAATCTTAAAGGACAACCTGACCATGGCATAGAATCACATGAAACAACAAGCATATCAACATCATTGTGAAAGAAGTTTTGAAGTAGGGGGTTGGCTATTTTTAAGACTACAACCATATAAACAAATGTCCCTCAAGCAAGCCAAGAAGGATAACAAATTATCACCAAAGTACTATGGTCCTTATAAGGTGTTGCAAAACATTGGTACTATGGCATACAAATTGCAGTTGCCTGCATCCTCACGAGTACACCCAGTTTTCCATGTTTCATGATTAAAGAAGGTTATAGGTGATAAGATCCTAGTTCAAACTGTATTGCCAGAACTTGACGAGGAAGGAAAAATCATATTGGAGCCTGAAGCCATCATTAAAACAAGAATTCACTAGCTGAGGAATAGATCCATTTCAGAGTATCTCATTAACTAGAGAAAAATTCCTATTGAATATTCCACTTGGGAAGATGAGTCTTTTATACAGAAGCATCCAGAATTAATCAAGCATTGCGAACAACACTTTTATGAAGGGGAGGGGCATGTTAAGACCTAAATAGTGGAACATTACCCCTTAATTGGCGAATATTACATTAGTAATGTTATTTTGTTTATGTCAACTTAGTTCCATTAATTGTAATAGTACCTCCTAGTCTCCTACATATACCAAGGAGACATTTTCATTTCGAATCATCTTGTACTTGAACATTTATGTGGTGTATAAGGAGGATGCCCCCTCAAAGAGGCTTATTATATGAAATTCTCTCTTTTTCAAGGCGTTGAGTGCTTATTCTAAGGTTTTTATATGCTATATTTATATTTGGTTCTTAACATACAATATATATCGTCGATGAGTTACTCTAATTTGATCAAATGGTCCTAATGATCCCTAGAGTTTATAAGATGACTGAGTTTTTAAAAGAAAATCTTTAACAGTCTCTTCAGAGATTCGCACTTCGGGTATTCCAACAAATATAAAAAACAAAATTCCCAAAATTTGAAAGTTCCAAAGATAGTCACTCATGATAATTCCTAAAGGACTTACGAACGCGTCGAAGGGACATGTGTTTTTTAATTATTTTTCTCGGGTTGACATGTGGCACTTTTTTTTTTACATTTACGTCAAATTATTCACAATTTTTCAAGTGACATGTGGCAACTCTCTTTTCTTGACACATCATCAAGAATGAAGTCATCTCTGCCACGTCACTCAGGGAGATTGCCCTTCGAGAGTTTTAACGAATACTGAGTTCACAAACCCTTGAAGTATGGAAGTTCCATAGTAATTACTAAAAGTAAAAAGTATTTTAAAAGGTTAATAAAACATTTAATAACTTAGGTTAATCATAATTAAGTATTTAATCACTCCGCAGTTTTAGACTTCGGTAGATTTTTATAATGCTACATCCAAAACTCTCGAATTCCAAAACACCAAAGTACTTAAGACTAACTCAATGTTTAAAACACTATTAATTACAACATAAAAGTGAGTAATAAGAGATTAAAATCTCCGTGAATTCGACCTTTAGGAGATTTATTACCTCTCATATCCAAAACTTTCCAAATCCGAACCGTCGAAGTATTAATGAAATTTATGATTGATTAAGGTTAATGATTTCAATAAAGATTGTGAATCACCAGGTAATAAATTCCATTAAGTTTTTGATAAATTCTTCATCAGTAGATCTATACGAAGAATGATATACTTGGTGAATAAAGATCTTCGAATTTCAAAATCATTTTACTATTTTCAATTAACAGTTTTTCATTCAGAGAAGAGCTTACAGACTCTCTTGTTACATGAAGACTAATTTTATTTCCTTAATTATTATGGTGCCACGAAAATTTGCAAGAAAGCTTGATGGTTCAGATTTCATAATCTAGCAGAACGCTAAACTAGTTTGGAAGCATGATGAAATAAGAAAGTGACAAAATATGGCAGGGAAGGGATAAATATAGCAGGAGCACCAAGTTGATCGGGTCTGAAGTATCTTGGATTGTGAGTTCTTGAGATCAATGACCAAGAGATATTGCATGGGGGAAGTTGCGCGGGGTTTAATTTTGAAGGGAGGTATCACAATTTAAACCATAGTTTTCTCTCGGGGGTATGTGGCATCACCAGGTGCATTGCGGGATGAAAGGCGAGTTACTTCAAAACCACTTCCGCCCTTGTAAAATAGAAAAGTATAAAGGTACTTCTAGTCACTTATTTTTATTTAAATGCTCAACTGTTACAATCTTGACTCAACACCTATCCTCCACCTATTAGCACTCAAAATGTAATGGTAAAAATTTTAAGTGTTTCATTAGATCAGGGCTTAGTTTTCCCATTTCCCAACGTCTTTTGCCCATTTCATAATTTTCAGTTTCCCCATCAAGCCTTGACAAGCTCTCATTGATCTCTTTTGTCAAATATTATTGTGACTCTGTCCTCTGACCTTCATTCCAAAAACAAAAAAAATAAACTGTTATTTTTTCCTAAAAAACCTATTTTTGTGTCTCTTTATATTTTCAAATAAAAATATATATTTTTTATTTGTAAATTTTATAAAAGGGGTGGTGCGTGCTTAAGTGACCCATGTGTAATCTAGAAAACTAATCTTATCAATCGTTCTAGTGCATATGCCAAAATCTACATTCAACACTTATCAAGCACCAACATCAAATCGTAGCACCAACTAATGGGTCTTTTTTGCTCTATGCGTCAAAGCACTATCAAAGTGTTGACACTTTTAAAATGCATGATCCTTGTATGTTCTACATTTCACTACCTAATATGCTACAAAATATCCTAGTTGAACTACACAATGGCACTACCGATTATGCAGAGTTCTATGAAATCTCCTAGTTTTAACTAGACAGTGGTGCTATCGATTCTGCAGAGTGTTATGGAATATCCTTGATGAACTACATGGGAGGTATGGAATTGAACATAGTCATTGCACATGATCAATGCTATGGAAACTGTAGGTCTGTTTCGGAGGGGGTGTTACAGAATTGGCTACCAAATGCGCTACATAATGGTGCTATAAACTGACAATCAAGCTTAACTCGTTCAAGGGCCAAGATCCATCTCCAACGCACCTACATATACAATCACACATATTAGGGGTTAGCATCGAACCACAAGTCACACTATCAATACACAATCCAATTCAAACGCACTAAACCAAGCATCAAGCGCAAGGAGGAGTTTACAAGTGAGCAACCTTTGGCTCATTACGTCGAATGCATTCATAGATTATAGGGGATCGATAGCTTGACACTTGCAAATATAGTTTCTTGATATACGGTGGAAACATATTCATAATATTAGGAATCTACCATCTCTTCAAACAAGTATTCAAATCTTCCTCCAACACTCATCTATAGTGTGTTATCAACTCTTCAGATTTCTGCGTGGATAATATTTGGTCAACTTTGACCCTCTTCTTCAACGTTTTAAGTGGTGACTCATAGCCCAGGTGGTGGTTATAGCTCAAGGGAGACTCCTATAGCCTTGAGGAATATCATGTGGCAATAAGTCAAGAGAACAACAATAGCATTCAAACTAGTTTTCTGCAGCATGAAAGGAATTTGATTCCAATTCTAACAACTATGTAACAGGTGGCAGAGTATCCCAACTTTCCATATTTCCAAGCACAAAATCAGCAGGTAGTTCCAGATTTCAAGGGAGTGAATCATCAATGATTGAGAACAGATGGAAGAAGATTACTAAGAAGATCATTCCAAATCTAAGGATATTGAACTCCAATTACAACATTTGAAACACCTTTCATTGTGTTCCAAGATTTATTTATTTTTAGAAATATTAATTGGTTTTTATTCCTATAAATAAGAGACATCTTGTTCACTGTATGTATATATATTTTATCATTTGTAAAAAAGAGAGGGATTTTTTTAGAGAGAGGAAAAGACCCGAGAGTTCTGGGTTATATTTCAATATCCAAGAGGGATCTAGAAAGGCATGAAAAGTATCTGATTTTAAGTTGCAGACCTTTGTTGCTTTCTATGTAAATACCTCAGCATATAATGAAGTTATATATCAGTTTGTTTTCTATTTTATGTGTAAATCACTTTCTCATCTTTCGTCGTCTTGGATATGTGTTGCTTCTATAGGTTATATGTCTGCAATTTTTGTGCTGAGATGGTTATTGTATAGGATATTATCTAACCCTTGCCACATGCTTCTATGAGTTTTAATTCAAATTTAGAAAGGTTTTCTCAAAACTGCTCTTTTCCTCTTGTTGTCAAATGTATTGAAGATCAGGATGCTCTTCGATCATTTTCAGTTTTTGTTTTCTTATTTCTTCATTCCATCTCTTTATAAGCATTATAATTGATACCAACTTTGTTGACATGATTTGCTGCACATAGAATATTAGGTCAGGGTTACATTATTTTCATGGAATCCCTGCCCAATGGCTTCATTTCCTTCTTGATTAATTTTACCACTCTCAAATTTTCCTAAAACCCAATCAATTTATTTTTTATATTCAAGATGTGCTAGCCTTGCTCTTAAGCATTCTAAGAACAACTTCTATAGATAACATCTTTTGCGTCGTTATCGGGGAACATAAATTAAGGAATCTTCCCTGGGAGATGACACAGAGCCAACTTTTGATGGTGAACAAGGGTTGGTCACATATCAGAGACTACATCATTTACCCAGTGACTCCACTCAATGATGGAAGAACCTGTTGGTGACTTCACCAATACAGGACAACCATAGCAATGGAAGCTATCTTGGCTCGGAGTTATGCTTTATGTGACTTCTCAAATATAGTTGGTTTTCCACATCTAGTGCTGACTATAATTGAGGGGGATGATTATCTTCTACGATTCAGAGGAAGCAAGAATGATAATCTCGGTGAGCACTTATTAAATTTTCATAAATACATGCTTGAACATGGTTTTGTTCATGAGGATGTCCTAATCAAGAAGTTCAGATTTTCTTTAGAAGAACATGCTCGTGAATGGTGTCAATCCCTTCCTGCTTCTAGCATTCATTCTTTGAAGGAGTTTCATACTTCCTTTCAACATCATTACAGAAAGATTTATCTGGTTGATATTATGTTTGATAATTGTTGTAAAGAATCTGAATTCCATATCCAACATTCAATTAGTATTCCTTCCGATTGTGAGGATGTTGGTGATAGTCATATTGTAGACACATTTGTCCTTGATTCAAATGTCTCTAATGGTTTTTATTATGATATCGAGGATGCCTCAGATTTTGATAAAGAAAAACTTGTTGATATGCATCATGTATCCCAAGAGCTAAAAAAGTAGTTGATCTTGCCTTTTCGAGCAGATATTAAAAAAGATTTGATTAGCAGTGAAATCAACCTACAGTCATCTTCAGATTTGCAAATAGTTGAAGGTGGAAACCATTATCATAAAGAAGATATGCAGAGACCTTTTGATCTTCAGATGAAACAATAGGAAGAGGTATTTATTTGCACCTTCTTTTATGCTTTTGCTAATTATCTGGAATCTTTGAGCAGTACAAGAGGAAAATTGTTCTTGTTGAATGAAGGTTGGTTTTGTTGTCCTTTTGGATTTGACTTCTGTAAAATTTGGGTTCCTACATTCATCATTTCCAAATCAGAAGTTTCACAAGTTAGTCATATATTTGTATGGATTCATTGGAAGCACCATTTTACCTAGTCTAGAGGAGGTAGTTGATTAGGTAGGAGTAGGAAGAATAAAGCTTGGTCCTCGAGCATCTTGTTTGCATTAGTTTTCAGTTTCAAAATAAAGAGCAGAGGTGCTCCCAAGCACACAGGTTTCCTGGAAATAGATGAATATGGATAAGGCCACTGTTCTGCAAGTTCTTGGCAGCTCATCGGGAGCATGCCATCCCTCATGGAGCCAATGTTAGCACTCAAAATACAATGGTAAAAAATTTAAGTGTTTCATTATATCAAGGCTTAGTTTGCTCATTTCCTAAGGTATTTTTCCCATTGTCATAATTTTCAGTTTCCCCATCAAGCCTTGATAAGCTCTCATTGATCTCTTTTGTCAAATATTCTCTTGACTCTGTCTTTTGACCTACATTCCAAAAACAAAAACAATAAACTGTTATTGTTTTCTAAAAAACCTATTTTTGTGTCTCTTTATATTTTCAAATAAAAAATATATTTTTTCATTGTAAATTTTATAAAAAGGGTGGTGTGTGCTTAAGTGACCTATGTCTAATCCAGAATTATAAGCTTATCAATCATTCTAGTGCATATGCAAAAATTCACATTCAACACCTATCAAACACCAACATCAAATCCTAGTGCCAACTAATGGGTCTTTTGTGATCTACGCGTCAAATCACAATCAAAGTGCTGACACTTTTAAAACGCATGATCCTTATATGTTTTTCATTTCACTACTTAATATGCTACAAAATATCCTAGTTGAACTACGCAGTGGCACTACCAATTCCGTAGAGTGATACGAAATCTCCTAGTTTGAACTACACAGTGGCACTACCTATTCTGCAAAGTGCTACAAAATATCCTAGCTAAACTACAGGAGCGCTATGGAATTTCATACACTCATTGCACAGGATCGACGCTACGAAAACTGAAGGTCTGTTTTGGAGGGGGTGCTACAAAATTGGCTACCAAATGCACTATAGAATGATGCTACAAATTGGCAATCAAGTTTAAGTGGCCCGAAGGCCAAGCTTCAGCTCCAACATACCTGCATATATAATCACACATGTTGGGGGTCAGCATCAAACCACAAGTCACACTATCAATACACAAGCCAAATCCAATGCACTAAACCAAGCATCAAGCGCATGGAGGAGTTTACAAGTGAGAAACCTTTGGCTCATCACGTCGAATGCATTCATAGATGGAAGGGGATCGATAGATCGACACCTTCAAATATAGTTTCTTGATATATGGTTGAATCATATTCATAATCTCAGGCATCCACCAGCTCTTCAAACAAGCATTCAAATATTTTTCCAACACTCAACTATAGTGCACTACCAACTCTCCACATTTCTGTGTGGATAAGATTTGGTCAACTTCAACCTTATTCCTCAGCTTTTTCAATGGTGACTCATAGCCCAGGTGGTGGATATAGCTCAAGGGAGACTCCTATATACTCGAGGAAGCTCATGTGGAAATCAGTCAAGAGAAGATAGATAGCATTAAAAATAGTTTTTGGAAGCATGAAAGGAATTTGATTCCATTTCTAACAACTATGTAACAGGTTGCAGAGTATCCCAACTTTCCATATTTCCAAGCACAATATCAGCAACAAGTTCTAGATTTCAAGGAAGTGAATCATCATTGATTGAGTACAGATGGAAGAAGATTACTAAGAAGACCATTCCAAATCTAAGGAGATTGGACTCCAGTTACAACACTCGAGACACATTGCATTTTGTTCCAAGATTTAGTTTATTTTTAAAAATATTAATTGTTTTTTCTTCCTAGAAATAAGAGAGAGTTTGTAAACTATATAGATATATATTTTATCATTTGTAAAAAAGAGGGGGATTTTTTTAGAGAGAGGAAAATACCCGAGAGGTCTAGGTGATATTTCAAGATCCAAGAGGGAGATCAAAAGGGATGAAAAGTCTTTGATTTTAAGTTGCAAACTTGTTCAACTTTCTATGTAAAGACCTCAGCTAACAATGAAGTTATATATCAGTTTGTTTTCTTTTTTCTGTGTAAATAATTTTCTCATATTTCATCTTCTTGGATATGTGTTTCTATTATAGGTTATATGTCTACAATTTATGTGCTGAGAGGGTTATTGTATAGGATATGATCTAACCCTTGTCACAGGCTTATCTAAGTTTTAATTCAGCTTTATAAAGGTTTTCTGAAAGCCAAGTTTTTCCTCTTGCTGTCAGATGTATTGAATATCAAGATGATCTTCGATCATTTTCAATTTTTTTTTTCTTATTTCTTCATTCCATCTCTTTATAAGCATTATAACTGATACCAACTTTGTTGATCTGATTTACTGCACATAGAATGTTAGGTTAGGGTTACATTTTTTTCATGGACTCCATTCCCAATGGCTTCATTTCCCTCTTGATTAATTTTACCACTCTCAAAGTTTCCTAAAATTCAATCAAGTCGATTTTTTTATTCAATATGTACTAGGATTTCTCTTAAGCAGTCTAAGAATAACCTTTAGCACTAACACTACCCACTCTACCTTTCACCCTCTATCCTCTCACACCCTCCACGCTCATGATACTATCTACCTCACTACCTACACTTCCCCTCTGTCTACACGTCACTTACCCCATCTATCCCTACCACCTACATTCTTGCATCCACTCATCCCACCTCCTTATTGGACATTTGTCCCCACATCATCCTATTCACAAAAAAATACTCTTCCATGTAATTGTTAGCCATCCCATAATGAGCCAACGCTGAGCTACCTGCGCAATTACCACCCCCATATCTTCAACTACAATTCTTTATCACAATAAATTCATTTGAAGGGACATATGGAAACATAATCAGAGGGTAAAGACAATAAGTCAATGATTGTGGTGGCCCTAATGGACATCTATACCTAGTTTAAAGAACAAAGGAAAATGAGCACATTTGTGAGAAAATGAAGTGACAGATGAAGCACCAACACATCTCAACTCTATTTGCATATTATTATGTGATTCAGATTGTATTCTATTTTTAGGAAGATATTGTAGGAAGTCCAACAGCTTTCAATTGAGACAATTTTTGTATAAATAGATAGATTTTATATCTATTCGAGGAGGCTTCGAGCCCCATTTTGGATTCTTCTTTCCGAATGTAAAAGAGATTTTTTTTTTGAATATCAATACAAGTGCAGAAAGATATTCTAAGTTTCATTCAATTTGAGTTATTTCTTTCCTCTGTGTTTCCATCTCTCTGAATTTCTTTCTGTAGTTCTTGAAGAGTGAATGATTACAATTTAGTACTACATCTACTGTGATCATAATATATCAGAAGTTCATTCAGTAACAACTTTTCCATTGTTATTACTGTGAGTAAAACAAGACCTATGACCTGTGTGAATTATTGCATTTTTATCTCCTTTCAAGGGTGCATCTTCTACTTTTCTTCTACTCCAAATAAGGTGAGACTTATGTGTAATTGATACCTGAATTTGTTTTAACAGTTTTGTAAATTATTTATACATCATTTGACATTATAATTGTGACTCAGATAACGAGATGCAACCTCTCTATTGTCTTATCATTAATTTCATTTAAAGATTATTTCTCAAAAAAATGAAGGTATAAAAAGCACTTATAAAAACACTTCATTTTAAATCTTTGTTTCATGACATTATTCTTTGAGCCTTAGAATCAATATCGGGAACAACTTCTTTTTGGTGCCATTGTCGGGGATGGTTTTGAAGGTCTATATCTTCCCTGGGGTATGACAAAGCTTAGATATATTCCTTGATGGTGAACAAGGGACAGGCATTCAACTGGCTTTGATCATTCACCTGGTGACTCCTTGGTTCGAAGACTCCACATGATTCACTGGCAACTCCATTGGTTTCAAGATGTCAATTTATTTCATTGCTTGGATTGCTGCAAGGTTTTCTCCTTTGGAATTTACAATTTTTTTTGGTTTTCCAAACATTGTTCCTAATATTAAAGAATGGGGAGATTATCTTCCTAGTATTGGAGAGGATAAAGATGATAGTCCTTCAAAACACTTGTTTGAGTTTCATAAGCTTATGGATCAACTAGATATTCATCATGAAGATGTTTTGATGAAACTGTTCATCTTTAGTCTGGGAGGAGATGGTCGTCATTGCTACATGTCTCTTCCTCCTTCCAGCATCTCATCGTTAAAAGAATTTAATGCTTCCTTCCATAAGTATTGTCAGAGGATCTATACAACTGATCTTCTTTTTGAATATTGTTACAATTTAGATTTCATAAAACAAGATTGTAAAGATAATCAGTTTGCTGATGAAAAATCAGAACATGATAGCAATTGTGGTCAAATATATGAAGAATAATTTGGAGAAAAACAAGATCTCCTTCAAACAGATCACACAAATTTATATGAAGAAGACTTTGAAGTCAATCAAGAAGAGGTTTCTTTCAACAATAAGAAAAAAGACGACATGATTGCAAGTAGAAACGAAGAAATCCCTACAGACCCTCCAGTCTTTCAATAAGATCAAAGACAAGATGAGGAATCTTCTGCTAATCTAGATCCTTGCGAATGCCGATTTCTTATTGAAGACGATAATCAATTAGCTCTTGGAAAGATGATTTTGGTAATGATACTAACCATGGAAATTATAATCTAAGTTCATTTGTCATTATACCAAGTGTTGATAATAATTACTTTCATGATCAAACTAGTATTCTAAATTCTTATTTTGATCAAGCTGCTAGTATTCAGTCATCATTACTAGATTATCAAGAAATTGAGGTTTTTGAAAGTCGAGGTTCAATTTTTTTTATATAATCAACATGTTTATGATGAGTATCCACATGATGAAGAAGAGATGATTTCTTTCCCATCATGCATGGAAACATACAATAGTTCTCTTTTGTTTGATAACTATGATGAATATGATATTGAAGTTGATGAGAACCAAATTATTTCTTCAGAGAGTTATGTTCAGCA
>JASDQU010010261.1:63317-99846 GCA_032191745.1 Picea mariana | reverse complement strand
GTTTCAGTTTGCATTTCACAGTTTCAACATATTTATTTATTTAATAGAAGCCAAGTTTTACTGTATCTCTGTTATTGTTCATTGTATCTCTGTGTTAACAATATAGATCTATATTCATTTCATTTTGCTCATAAAATCCGTATTAGTGGTAAGCAGTATGATCCTTGTCGTTCTTAGAGCATGTCCCCGATGAGGTCAGGGTACAAAGAGTTGGTTCTCGATCTTGTTTCTCTTTGTTGGACGTATGGGCCGACCCAGGTTCTACCTTAGTTCTCCAACAAAAATATTTTCAACATCGTCCCTTCTGGTAGACCAAAAGGCTACAACACGCACAGAGTGCACAATGCAGTCTCACCCGAGATGGTTTATGGGTGACTGTAGGACCCAGGTGTATCCAGTCATGGAAGGGATTGGGGTTGTTCTTCTTACTTCTTTTTCTACTTATCCATGCATTAGATCATTCATTCATAAGATTAATTCTACATACATATTTCTAGTGCACATTGTAATTTAAACCATTCATTCATCTAACTAATTAACCATAATTGTAGAAATAAAAAAAACCATTCAAACACAATGAAACACATAGTTTTTACCGTGGTTCACCCCCCCTGGGGCTACATCCACAAAGATATTATTTTATTTCTTCTTCTTCATCAAAATGGTGCTGTACACATTACATCATAGAATATTAAAGAGTAGTGAGGCGGATCAATATCACACCAATCTCCACAACTTGTGACCTGACCCTTAGTTACATCAACTCCATCCAAGCTCCGCATCTCTCACCAAAATACAGACTCAAAATGGACTAAAAAATTTCTTCACACCAAAAAGATAAATATATCATACTTTTTATAGATCTAGATACCTCAACCTACCTCATCCATCTTCTATTTATACTACAAAATGGGTTAAAAACCCTTACAATATGACTCCAAAACCCTAACCCTAAGATGTATAGGTTTGTCCACATCTGCGGTAGATTTCCGCAAATCCTGTCATGCGCTGCTTCCTTTGCCCTTTGTCATGCTAGTCTTCCTTATTTCTCGGTGCGTCCTATTCCCTTTGGCCCACTCTGCATTTCTTTATGCACTCACTCCCAAAAATTCCTGCTCCAATATACCCCCAACACTAACCGATGGCTCATCTCGAGCCACTCAGGTCGTGTGTGCCTCCTGCACTAACTTCTGCAACTCTTGGAACTTCTATGCTAGCTCATCTGCCTTTTGCTTTATCTGCATATTCTTCTTTGTGAGGGTCTCCATGAATTGCATTGTAACGTGCTTCTTTAAAACTTATATGCTTTCTATGTGCACCTACTCCATGTTGGTTTTCTTTGTTTCCAACGCTCTTATCATTTGTTCTACTTTCTCTTGTAGGGGCTCCAACTGAGCTTGTCTAGTCCACCTTTCCTCCTAAATGTTCTTGGATTCTATATGCAGGTTCTTCATTTTTTGTGGAACCCTCATCTTCTCTGAGATGGGAATTTTCTTCTATCTATGCTTAAGATCCTAGACAACTGTATTCATATTTTCTTCTTTCTACTCCAACTTTTGGATCCTGTCATCTTCCTCTAGGCTTGTCCAAAGCTGTGCGATCCTTTCATAAAGCTGTGTTATCTTCTTAACTTCTAGTGCAATATGAGATGTTTATTTGATGTCTTTCTCCTCTATTTCGGATATGACCTCCAGAGGTGTGGTTGGTGTTATTTTTCCAACCAAATCTACTATTTCCTTTTATATTCCTCCATAGTCTGAATTGTCTTCTTGGATTTTTCCTCTGCGTTGATTTCTCCTACGAGTGCATTGTCCATAATTGTTTGGAAGACTTCTTCAAGTATTTGATCTAGTATTTATGCATGCTGTTTTTCTTCCTCTTGTTGCAATTTGACCTCTGTAAGAACTATCTCTAATACTTCATTAACTTCCCTGGTCGTCTCTAGGTTTGTTGCATCTGTCCTTGCCCTGTATTATACCTCGTGCAACAAACTTACCTGTAATATATATAAGGCCTTCATCAGTATACTTTACAATACCAACTCCAATTGTTTGACATCCTTAAGTTGTGCTTGTGCCACGTCTTCATCTACTCACAACATATCTTTAGTAATGTTGAAGGCTTCACTGGCGGCTACTATGATCTGTACTATTGTTTCCTTGCTCTGCGCTATTTGCTGTTGTGTTGTCTCTTCCTTGTACGCCTTGGTCTAGTGTATTTTATCTAAGATGTGTCTGACCTCTGTTGGTTCATGCATTATTCTTTCCCTTTGTTCCTCTACCTCGTATTCTTCAACGACGTGGTCTTGTACCCTCTTCGCGACTAGTTCTGCATCATCTTCTATTATCGTGTATTTTGGGGCTTCCTTGTGTTCTTTCATCTTCTTGCATGACCCACCTATATGTTCAACCGGTCTATTTTGTGGCCTTGAATTTGTTTGCTATGTTTTACCCAGGGTATCTGGTATGTCCCCTCCTGTCTGTCCCTCTTATGCAGGGATGTTGTCCTTCTTTTGTGTCGAGCCATTAATAGTAGCTACATGATATTTTTTCTATGTGACCGGCTTGGGGATATGCTTCTTCTTTGCTGCTGCACTCCCCCTGTCAACTTCTTATTCCGTGCTACACTCCTTGTTTGATGAGCTGGGGTAATTTTTGTTCGAGATGAACCTGCTTCTGTTGGTTCTGTGTCCTTGGCTGGCTACTTATCCTTTGTTGGCTCGATTGGAATCTTCCATTCATATTGCCAGTATTTTATCACCCACTTGACTTATTTTGTTGTGGCACAATACCTCATATGTAGCCACTCCTTTGTTGGGTCCCTTTTCACCTGAATCCACATGTTGTATCACAAGGATTTGAAGTTATCTATTGTTTTATACTATTCCACTACCTCTGGTGGGATCCTCCAAGTGTATGTTACCTTCTACTGGATTTCTTCAAGGTAAGTCTTGAATATGCTGGTATTTTCCTATTTGTCCTTTGCAACAGTTCTATGCCATAATGATTCATACTACACTGCGCTGCACCTTCCTATTCTTTGCAGAAACATGGTGTATTTGGGGTGCTTCCAACCCATTAATGAAATCAAAATGATAATCCAAGAGTAATGGAACTCTGTTCCTACTGATCCAAATTTATACAGGAACGCAACAAAATACACAAATAACCATGAATACAAAGATGCATCAGAAATAACACTTCATTTCATTAATATCAAAGATCTGAAATTTGTTTACAGACATAATAGAAATAAACTAGCTAAGGTGCTGGTAGCTTATCTTTGAGAATATATGTGGCGACTACAGGTCTATGAACTCTATGTTACAATGAGGCTTTAAGGCCTATATATTATTGAGAAACGATGGAAACCCTCAACATCCAAAAACCTAACCATAGGAGATGAAATGCCAGAATATGGGCCCCGTCGGGGTAAATTGGTACATCAATTTCCCGGGGTCATAACTTTGGCATACTATCTCCGTTTGACGCATATGATACATCATTAGAAAGATCTATCCAAGGAATACAAATATTAACAAAATATGCCATGGTTTGGAATGGACTAATATTCACCGGATGTTTATGCCCAAAAAACATCCTTTAGGGCCTCAAAACAGCTCCGCAAGTTCAGGACCTGAAAAACTGAAAGAAATAATGGTGGGGGTCCAAGTGGAATAGGCGGGTGGCCACCAATATCCACCTGGATCATTCCTTCCCCCTTAAGAAGTAATGGTCCCCATTGCATTGAGTTCCTGCATGAGATGAGGAAACTTCTGCTAAACTTGGTTCCTGGTGAGCCACTTGCCTTGGTGAAGGAGTTGGCCTTCTTTGACAACTCGATATAGTTGGATCCTCTGTTGGAGGGTGTTCTTTATCTATGTGTCCATAATCTGATCAGTTGTGGCTTGTTCCATGCAGTTTGGGTTTAACTCTGTTGGTGTGAGTTGTTCTGCCATGCTGGATGTGTCCAATAGAAGTGGAAAGTAAGGCCAAAAGTGGTCCACATTGAATACTGGGTGCAGACCAAGGAATGGTGGGATACTGAGCTCAAAGGCATTGTCCCCTACAACCTTGGTTATGGTGTATGGTCCATATCAGAGCGGGCGAAGCTTACAGTGGGGTCCAACGAGGTTCTCCTTCTACAAATGTATCCACACTTTGTCTCCCACCTGGAAGTTATGTTGCACCCGATGTTGATCATGCTGCTGCTTGTACTTAGCATTGGATCTATCCAATATGTTATGAACCTGTTGGTGAATGTGTTGAATGTGCTCAATGAAGTTGTTCACCTTGGCAGCTTCAGAGTGGACATGATCCGAATCAACCTAAGTAGCTGCAAATGGTATGGATACATCAATGGGACATAGTGGCTTGGATCCCAAGCCCACCTGAAAGGGGTTGTGGTCGGTTGAGATGTGGAGGGCCCAGTTATAGATATGCTGTACATAAGGGAGGCTCTCATCCCATGTGTGTGGATGCTTTGAGTTTTACATGCGCAAAATGTGTACGATCATCCTGTTGACGACCTCTGTCTGGCCATCAGTTTGGGGATGCAAAGCTGTGGAATTGGTGAGATTGGTGTCCAACATTGACCAGAGGCTGGACCAAAATTTACTGAGGAACCTTCTATCCCAATCTGAGATGATAGACTGTGGGATCCCAAAGTGTACCCACACTTGTTCAAAGAAGAGTTTAGCAGTGGCTTCTGCTGTGATATTCTTCTTGCAGGATGCCATAATGGCCATCTTTGAGAATTTGTCGACAACCACGAAAACAAAGTCATTGCCATGCTTAGTAGAAGGAAGGCCTAACATGTAATCCATGGAGATGGATTCCCAAGGTCGACTAGGGGTAGGTAACAAAGTATATAGGCCTTGCTTCTTGATGGTCGGTTTGGAAATGATGCAAGAAGTGCAAGATATGATGTACTTCCCGACATCCTGTTGAAGGTTTGGCTAATATAAATAATTTTGCAGTACTTCCATTGTTTTCTTGACCCTGAAATGCCCAGCGACCCGACTATAGTGTGCTTCCCAAATCATCTTGGCACACTCTCTTGAAGGAACACAAAGGTGTCCCAGGTGACATAGTAGTGCATCTTGGAGGTGAAAATTTGGAACTCGGTTACCCTCCAAGAGTGTCTTGTATGTGTGACCAAAATATGGATTTCTCTTGTAGACAAGCGGCCAATCATAAGTCTCATGCCTACAAGAGTTGAGCACGGTGGCAATCACCATGATTGGTGGTCACCTGAGGCAATTTTCAACATTATTTGTGCTTCCCTTCTTGTACTTGATGTTCAAATGAAACTGTTGTAGATATGTGGACCACTTCTGATGGTGATCATTCTGGAACTTCACTTGTGTCTGTATGAATTGCAGGGGTCAGTGGTATGTGTGGATGATCGTTTCCTTCCCCAAAATGTAATGCTTCCATTGTCAGCAAGCCTGCACAATGAAATAAATTTCTTTGTCAGAAGTGGGATACTTTCAGACTGCGTCGGACAATGTTGCACTGTGATATGCCACTGGATTCCCTTGTTGAGTAAGAAATTCCTGAATATCATAGTCAGAGGAATCTATCTCGATCTCAAATGGTTGTTGCAAGTCTGGTAATGTGAGCACTGGGGCACATCAGAGGTGATGTTTCAATTCTACGGACGTTGTCTGTTGAGATTCCAACCAAAATAATTTTTCTTTCACTCCTCCCTTGGTGACTTGAATCAATGGCCAAGTGATATTAGAGAATCCCAACATGAACCTACGATAGAGATTAGCAAGACCCATAAATCTGCGAAGCTTTGTTAGAGTGGTCGGGGCTGGCCAATCCTGGATGACTTGGATCTTGGTTGGATCCACATGCACCCCACGCTCATCAATAATGTATCCTAGATACTGAACCTGGGTCATGCCAAAAGTGCACTTCTCCAAATTGACACACAACTTGTGTTTTCGCAGTGTTTGGAGGACCTGTCGGATGTGGTGGAGGTGCTCTTCCCAAGTTAGACTGAATATTAGGATGTCATCCAAGTACACTACTACAATTGAGTTGGTGAATGGCCATAATATGTCATCCATCAGCCTCATGAAGTTTGCGGTAGCATTCGTCAACCCGAAAGGAATGACCAACCATTCGAAAAGACCCTCCTTGGATTTGAAGGCAGTCTTCCACACATCAGATGGTTTGATTGGTACCTGGTGATACCCAAACTTCAAGTCGATCTTGCTGGAATATTTCGATCCTTTGATTTGGTCCAGAAGGTCATCAATTCATGGGATCGGGTACATATTCCGAATAGTGATCTTGTTCAGCACTCGATAGTCAATACATAGTCTCTAAGTCCCATCCTTCTTTTGCACCAACACAATCAAGCTCCCACATGGCAATGAACTTGGATGGATGTGACCTTTCTGCAACAACTCCTGAATCTACCTCTTGATTTCAATGTTCTACAAAATAGAGCACCGATATATCAGTCCATTGGGCAATGACACATCTGGGGTTAGATCGATGGGGTGCTTGACCTGACAGTGCAGAGGCACCCCTACGGGTGAGGTGAAGATGTCCCGATACTCTTCCATGACCTTGTCCATTTGTTGTTTTCGTGTGGAGGATCCCTATCTGAAGCTCGTGGCCACAATATTATTCTTTCCTTGAGGGTGGATCATCAAGAAAACAAATTTCCTGGTTTTGGAAATGAGCTTACTGCATTGTTTTGCAATAACCAAAGAGATAGCGGCAGGCATTGGTACCTCTGGTATCCTGTACAACTTATTTCCCAAGGTAACAATAACAACGCAAGGCCGAGACTCATACACAACATGTCACTTCCACAAGTATGGTTGGCCTAATAATACATCACAAAAATCAAGAGGATCAATGTCACATAATACCTCATCGGTGAAGGGCTTGATGCTGTAGGGAAGACGACACTGCTGGCTGACGTGGAGATCCCGTCCTTGGTGAAGCCACCCGATGGTGTATGAATGTGGGTGTGCTGTGGTCATAAATCCCAACCGCTTCACGACCTTTTCTGAAATGAGTTTCTTTTGGCTCCCACTGTCGACAATGAACTGTAGTGGGCAACCCTTTACCCACATATGGGAGTGGAAGAGACGCTCCTCCTCCTCTGGATCTTCTGGTTCTTCCTTTTGGATCTTTGTGGTGGAAATAGTGGTGTTGGGCTCCGCATCGATAATCTGCTTCCCTCTGTCATTCCCCTTCTCAAGTTCTGATTCAATGTTGGAGCATGCATCTGATTCAAAAGCCCTCATCTCGGCCACCAATGAGTGTTTGGCCTGACACACACTTGTGTTGTGAGTGGAGCTCTTATGGAACTCACACCACTTTCCCGTGTCCTTCTTCAGCTTCGCGGTGTTGTTATTTTCTTGTGGCTTTGGTAGGTTGTCTTGAGCCACCATGCCTTGGCTTTGTAATTTGTTCTACGGTTTGGGGGCACCTTTTGCTTTCTTTTGATTCGCATATCCAAAGTCTCGCTTCTTCTGTTTGAATTTCTGCTCAATCTTGGCAGCATACTAGTATGCCATACCAAGCGAGGAGATGTAGAGGAAATCCATTTCCTCATGAATGTATCTGTGTAGACAATTGTGGTACTTCAACACCAAATGTTTCTTCGAATATTTGATACCCAACTTTGTGTGCAGGGTATGGAGCAAATTCGTCAGCTCATGCACATCTTGATCCCTTTGCTGCTGCAGCGTAGTCTATTGTATGTACTTGTCCTCATATCTCCCCACAGGATAATATTGCTGCTTGATGGTGTCTCGAAAATAATTCCAAGTGGGTACATTCGAGAACAGAGAGGGTTCCTCCTCGTCCTTTTTCTCACAGTAGGTTTCCCACCAGTCCTTGACATGTGGGGCAACTTTGAGCAGTGAAAAAATAATCTTCTCCCGGTCGAAAAAGTCATGAACCGAGAAATATCCTTCTAATAGATTCAACCATCTATCTACGATGTCTACATCTATTTGGCCATCAAATATGGGGATGTCAAATTTTACTTTTACCTTAAAAGGGGTTGTGCCTCCATAGTGGCTGCTGGATGTAGATGCATCGCCAGTGGGCAATTGTTGAAGGATTTGGGCGAAGTTATCCATCATTGTGTTCCTTTGTTTTTCAAGGGCCTCCTTGAGAAATATTTTGATAGGATCTCCTACTCCCTCATCTTTCTTTTCATCCCCCATGGGCGGCCTTCGGGGTTTGCGAGGCTGATCTTGCAAAGGTTCAACTAGATCAAGCCCTAACTCCTTATACCTCGACCTCGTTGGGAACATGCAAAGAAGGATTGAGAAAGAGAAGACCACTCTAATACCACTGATATGAATTTATGTAGGAACACAACAAAATACACAAATAACCATGAATACAAAGATGCATCGGAAATAACACTTTATTTCATTAATATCAAAGAACTGAAATTTGTTTACAGACAGAATAGAAATAAACTAGCTAGGGTGTTGGTAGCTTATCTCCGAGAAGAGATGTGGTGGTTACAGGCCTCTAAAATTTGTGTTACAATGAGGCTTGAAGGCCTATATATTATTGAGAAATGATGGAAACCCTCAACATCCAAAAACCTAACCCTAGGAGATGAAACACCAAAATATGGGCCCCATCGGGGTAAATTGGTACATCAATTTCTCGGGGTCGTAAATTTGGCATACTATCTCCGTTTGATGCATATGATAAATCGTTAGAAATATCTATCTGAGGAATACAACTGCTAATAATAAGTATCATGGTCCAGAACAGACTGATATTCTCAGGAGTTTGATGCCCAAAAAACGTCGTTTAGGGCCTCAAAACGGATCTGGAAGTTTAGGCCCTGAAAAACTGCCAAAAATACTAAATTGTGCTACAATTAAGGAAACTGAATAACTAAAAGAAACAATGGTGGGGGTCCAAGTGGAATAGGTGGGTGGCCACCAATATCCACCTGGATCAACTACATCCTGGGTGTCTTTTAAATCGTCCAAAAATAAGTTTAATAGGTATAGACTCCAACTTAAGATATTTCCCTTCACGCACTACATGACTGCTACTATGACACCTGCTGGAAATTCCTCCTTATGACACTTTATGAGTAGTTTACAAGCCATTATTTGTTTGGCTAGTCTTTTTTTTGGCTCACTAATCCGGTTTATGATGATCCCCCCAAATCCTCTCTCTGTGCCATATGTTTGTTTCATCTCTTCTACCAAGGCCTTCTCCTTGGTTTTGACGTCAAGGTACTGCGTGGGTTGTTCTCTGTTGGTTGGAAGACTTGTTATTTTTTCTATCATATCAACATCAATGGATACCTATGTATCTAAACACAAAATGCCTCCATGCATCACTGTTAGTAACTGCTTGACGCAATTATTCACTTCCCTGTCCCTGCCAAAGTGGGGGATCTCCAATAGGTTCATGATACATGTGTTGTATCACAGTTATTCACTTCTATGCCCTTGCAAAAGTGGGGGATATCCAATAGGTTCATGATACCTGTGTTGTATATCCCCTGTATCCAGTTCTTAGGTTTCATTATAGGAACTCCATTTGTGCTTACGCCTCTTCTTTCTAAGTAAACTTGCTGCACGAAATCCAAGAACTTATCTGTGTCCCTTACATCATGATTAGAGTAGCGTAGTCTATCTATGCATACAAGTAAGTCTCCGATGACTATTACTCCTACTGGTAGGCATGGTAACACAATAGTTACCTCTGGCTGCTTGCACGGGGATCTCTGGACCTGTTGTTTACCTTTCCCCTTTACTTGCGCACTGGAAGGCACTGCTTCCTGATATGTGTGTTCTTCCTCTTCTTCCTCTCCACCAGAATCCTGCTACGTTGTAATTTTTTCAAGCTGTATTTGTTCCTACTATGTTTTTCCATGCTAGGTTGAGCCCTTGGCTCATCATACTCAGTCCTCTCCTCATCTACTTCTTCCATGGGTAGGGTTTTTTCGTCTCGATTGTTGTGCTTGGTGGATACACTTGCATCTGTTCTAGTTGTTCTTCAACCAATGTAGGGCTTGGTGGATCTGGGGAATGAATGGCATCGACATCCACCACTCCTTCCATCTGTGAATGGTTTTCAACTGCTATTGTTTGCTCCAATGATGATCTGTTGTTCCTGCAACTTCTTCTCGTCATCTGGCTCGGTGCTCCGAATTTTGGTGGCACCATCGTGCTGTAATTTAAATGGATTTGCATCTGAGATCTCACTGTTCGCTTGTTAATCACCTAGATGTGATTCACTACTTGCTGCTTAGCTCTGCGTTTTCTCAAGTTCATAATGAAGTGTGCCGAATCCTAATTTTTCTTCTAAAGTGTTGTCATTAATGCTCCAAATATTCCCGATCACGCCTCATTAACTATCATAAATGTTTAAAAGATTATTGTGTATGCTTCCTCCACTGTCATAAATGTTTGTTTCGTGCCTTCCTTTTTCCGGTGACCAGTTTTTTGTTTCCTGACTATTTCATTTTTTTGGCGCGATGTAATTTGCTCTTGTATTACATCTATGGCGCATTAGTACTTCCTTCTGTTATAGTTGTCCTGTGCGCAATATATTCATTTTCTCGTCGCACTAGCTTGATTTCTGTTGCACACTGTCATCGTTAATGAAATGTCTAACAATTATTCTTCTAACTACCTCTTTTTGGTTTTTTCTTAATTTTTCTATTTTTCTTTTCCTTTTTCTTCATTTAACTCCTATTATTTACAATATGTACAAGTCTACTTGCCACGCCGCAACTACTGAGGGTTAGTAGGTCGACTATCCCTACACATTTTCAGTCGAATACCATTCACCATTCCTTGAACTTCCTTTCCTGCTAAATCTTGAAGCTATACAACACCACCATTTGTGACAAACTTTATCTGATATGGCCCTAGCCAATGCATTCTAAGATTCCCTGGGTGCTGCAAATACTTACTGTCATAAAGGAGAACCAGATCTCCTTCATTAAAATTCTTCTTCTTGATATGTCTGTCATGCCATGATTTATCCTTTGGTTTATGTACCTCTTGATGGAAAGCTTCCATGATTCTGTTCTCTTCTAATTCCATCAATTGAGCTAACATTTCTTGCACTGCGCCTCTTTCTGTCATATCTGTAATTGCTGCAATGTGAAAAATTGGTATCAAATAATCTAAAGGAACTACTGTCTTTTGTTCATACACCAATCTAAATGCTGTCTGCCTTGTTAACTTCTTACAGGTAGTTCTGTAATCCCAAAGTACTGCTAGTAACTTCAAATCCCAATCATCTCTGTTCACATTACAAATATTTCTTAAGGAATTCTCCAAAATCTTGTTGAAGGATTCTACTGTTCCATTTGCTTGAGGGTGATAATGAGTGCTCTTTTGATGATGTATATTAAACTCTTCAAACATTTCCTCAATTGTACTGCTAATGAAGTGAGTCCCCTGATTTCTTATCAATATTCTTGGACATCCAAACCTTGTCACTACATGTTAAAATAAAAAGCATGATGTAGTCTCTGTGCTACAATCCTTCACTGGTGCTGCCTCAACCCATTTGGTCAAGTATTCTTTCATTGTAATAATATACCTGTCTCATGATCTTCTTTCTAGTGGATTAATTGGACCTATAAAATCTATTGCCCATTTATTGAACACTTGTAAAGTAACCTGAGGTCTTAATGACATCTCATCCCTCCTATATGTCTTCCCAAATATTTGAAAAACATCACACTTCTGACAATATTCCTTTGAATCCTTGTGCACTGTTGGCCACCATAATCCTGCGTGCAATACCTTCTGCGTGGTAGATTTTCCTGCATAGTTTCCTCCAACAATTCCTTCACGCATCTCTGCTAAAATGATAGTCCTTTCACTCTCCATCACACATCTCCTTAAGATGCTATCTACTCCAAGTTTGTATAAATGACCTGCAATAAACTGATAATATGCAACTTTGACCACCAAAATTTTATTCTGTGTAGTAGTAAATTCTCTTGGTGCAAAGACTGTACTAAAAAACTCAATAATGTCAACAAAATACTCATCGATTATCTGTACTGAAAACAATTTTGCATATAGAAAGTTGTCTTCCAAGTTACTAGGTTCTTCTCCATTAGTTATCTTGGATAAGTGATCTTGTCCTACATTCAATCTTCCAGTCTTCACCACAAATTCAAAGTCAAATTCTTGAAATAAGAGTATCCATCTACATATCCTTCCCCCTAACACTGGCTTATTGACTAAATACCTCAGAGAAGAATGATCTATAAACATCTTTAAATGTTTCCCCAATAAGTAATGTCTATATTTGTGCAAAGAATATACCATAACTAATCCTTCTCTTTCTATAATTTTATAGTTATGTTCTAAATATGATAAATTTCAGCTTGCAAATGCAATAAGGTGATCTGTATCACCTTCTCCTGGTTGGTTTAATACTGCTCGTAATGCTATGGTAGATGCATCTACATGCACATGAAATTCTTTTGCCCAACCTGGAAAGACTAAAATCCACACAATAACCATCTTCTCCTTCAAAATATTCAAAATTTGTCAACATTCATCGTTCCACTGATACTTAGTGCCCTTCTTCAACAACTTCTCCATTGGCACAATAATCTGTGCATATCCTCTTATGAATTTCCTGTAGTATCCTATATGTCCCAATGTACTCTTCAATTGGCGCACTGACTTTGGTTGTGGTAAGTTAACTATGACAACAATCTTAGCAGGATCGACCAACAGACCCTGTTTACATACCACATGCCCTAAAAAAATCCCAAAATGTGCACTGAAAATACATTTCTTTATATTTAATGAGATCTGAAACTATCTGCATCTATCCAATATAAGCCTTAATACTTCAACATGATCCTTCAACAAAATTAACAATGTCCAATCATCCAAGTAAACCTCCAAACATTTGTGAATAAAGTCCATGAAAGCTGCTACTACTACCCTTGAACAAATTGCTAGTGCATTCTTGAATCCAAATGGCATAATTATATACTGAAATGAGCTCCACTCTGTAGCAAATGTAGTCTTGTTTCTATCTTTAGGTGCAATCCTAATATGATGATATCCTGAGAATCAATCTATAAAAGAACAAACTTCTTGACCTCCAACATCTTCCAATACTTCGTCCGTAAATGGGGTAGGAAAATGATCATGTAGGCAAGCAACATTCAATTTTCTCAAATCTACACAAATCCTAATCCATCCTTTCTTATTTTCCTAAACCACCATAGGAATGATCCATTCTAACTCTTCTACAGGTTCTATGACACCAACTTCTAGCATCTTGTCAATTTTTGTCTTCACCTTCTCTTTGTATATTGGATTCAATCTATAAGGTCTTGCTTTTGGCTTCAACGAGATCTTCATTTCTCCTATCTTTCCTGCTAATCCCTTCATCTCCGAAAATGTTGCTGGAAATAAGTCACTGTATTCATGTATTAATTATGTGATCCTTTCTACTGTCTGATTATCCCAATAGTCTCCAATATTGTCCATATTTGGGTTTTCTGCAGTCCCAATATTTACCTTATTGATATTTAATGGTGCAACATAATATTTTGAATCTATCTTGGGACCTTCTACTTCCCTTTCATCTTCCACTTCTGGAATCTGTATGTTGTGCGGATTATCTTCTGCTGGATATTCTTCTTCTGTGACATGATAACAATGTAGCAATTGTTTCACTATCTGTTTAGCCTATTTATGATATGATGGGACTATTTACAATTATGCTTCTTCAAATATTCTATCTCTTACCACTTTCAACGCTGTGTCAATTTTTGGACTGTCATGCTCAAAAGAAAATGTAACTATGAAATTCTGTTATATCTCTTCCTAGTTAGCAGTTTCTCTGTGTTGTTGTTGTTGTGTGTACTAGTTCTTCATAATTCCTTCTAGTTTGTGAATAAAATGGTGTAGACATTCCTCCGGTGGTACTAATATCCATTAAACTATGCAATTATATACATGTTCTTGAGGTTGTCCAAATCCATCATATTTCTCCTCATATCTATGTTCCTGCTTTGCGCCAAATTTGATGCCCAATAACCTTTTGAACTGGAACCAACTATTGATCTTTTCCTAGTGTGTACCCCACCATATTGCAGGTGTAGCTTTTAAAGCAATGTATAATGCTGGTAATATTTTATTTTCCATAATTTCTACCTCATATTTCATTAAAAATTATTCTAAATAATTCAAACCATAAAAGTAGGAGGTTCTCTTACCTCTGTACCAACCCATCTCAACGCGCACGTCATTCTAGTACACCTCCTGGTAGATAATTCATGTAGTCATTGCTGCTAGTTCTCCAGTCACGTGTCAGAGTCTGAATCACAAGAACTATTACTCCTCCAACTGAGCATTCCATTTGTAGTTGGGTTGATATAATCATCTTCGCGTGAGGTAGTTCTGTATAGATTATTCACATCTTCTGTAATAATATTATCCGTTGAAGGTTCCACATACATTCCTCCTTCTGAGGGATCTAATGGCACAATACATCTATATTCTCCATACTCAAATATCATTTTTCTGCTCTTCAAGTTGATAATAACATGGTTATAAAAATCCCAATACAAGCCCAACAAAGTTGGATATGGCGAAGTATTGTCTACTATGTAAATGACTTCAAAATTAGCCATGGTGCACACAACATCTAGATCTACTGGAATCCCCTTCATCCTCCCAATCGACACTACTCTTGCTTATTTTCCAACTTCAATTGAATAGGTGAATACCCCAATTGAGGTTCGCACATAGCTTCCCAAGTCTTCTTTGGTAGAACATTGACTTCAGATCCTAGGTCTAGTACAATATCCCCCATATTGAAATCTCCCATGTTGGCATTCAATCTGAATTTCCTGCTGGTTCTTCTCTTCTTACAGACATGATTTACTCTTTTTACCCCTTCTTCCCCATGATTACACATTTCTAACAAATTCTGTAGTACTTGTATGGATTTTTTATCACTTAGTAATTTAACACAAGCTACCAAAAAGTTTGTTAAGTTACTTACATGTTTTGAAGACTGCTCTTGTTTAGTATGATCAAATAGTGAAGGCATTTCATACACTAGTATATCATCTATTGGCTTCATTCCTGAAGTGGATGAATTTTTTTCCTTCAAGATCTCTTATCTATCTTTTTTGAATATCTCTTTCTCTTTATGCACACCAAACTTCTGTTCCGACGTCGTATTCTTCCTGATCCACTGGTACTAGTCCTGATCCTTCTTGGATGCATCTTCTCCTATCTTAGATCCATCTTTAGACTATGTTAATCTTATTCCCATCTTCTTCTCTATTTTCCACCCCAATCCATTTCACGTTTTGATTAGTCTGGTTCCTCTTGTCCTGTATCTTTATCAAAAGTATTGGACAATATTCTATTTCATGGTCTGCTACGCGACAATACATACATGTCGCAAGTGGCTGTGGAAAGTCTCTTGCATAGTGCCTTGGTTTTTGACAGTTATGACAGACAACTGGTCCTCAACCTTTGCCAAAGCCTCTTCCTCCACAACCTTCTCCTCTGAATCCTCCTCTGTTTCCTTGATTCTCTCCATGTGATGTGTTATATTGCAGTCCTTGATTATACTGCGACTGCACGTTATTGTACTGCGGTGGTGCTACGCACTGTTGTTTCCCTTGAAATAGCTGTGAATTATACTGTGGTTTGTTGCAAACTACTGCACGAGATTATATTGTGGATGCTGCGTGTTGTTATACTGCTACTGTTGCATAGGTTGTCCTATTATATGTTCATCCTGCACCTTGTATGTATCTGCAATCCTTTCTTTCATCATCTCCAAGTTTCTACAGTCCTTGTCTTCGTGTCCAACTAACTTACAAAAGTTACAAAATGTACTCTTCGGTACTATCTGGTACTTTTTCATCAGGGGGAAATGATAAGGATCATGCCCATGTATTTTTATAATCTCACACCATGGTCCTCATAAAGCTAAAGGGTTTGACATACCCACTCCAATATACCGTGCAAATAATCGACACTCATTCTTGTGCTGACCTTCTATCCTGCATATTGTACACCAAACGTCTTCTATTTTTTCCTTTCCTTTGTTCTGATTCAACTGGAATGTCAAGTTCTTCAAATCTTGATTCAACTCATCCATAGATGGATTTGTATATTTGTATTGGTTTTCCTCTAGCTGTAAGGATGCCTATAGAGCCTCACCCCGATTTTCGAATTTCTATTGTCTCAAAGGATACTTCACGTGTGGCAACAAAGAATTAACAAACAAATGTCTATGTTGTATATCAATACTAGTATAATTTAACTTATTGTTTATTCTCTTGAACTTCTGGTCCACTTCCCATATTGATTCTCTTGGTTTCTTCTTGATCTCTATCATTTCATTCATAAACTGGTCTTCTGAACTTGGCTTCTAAAATTCATTTATTAATTGCCTCTTCACATATGCTATAGTTGTAGGTGTTCCCATTGGATTATTTGTTGAGAGACCCATGTACCAATCTAATCCGAGGTCTTTGAATGTGATTTCCAATTTCACAACCTTTGTATCCTCATCTTTAATATGCTTTTCTTCCCATATATTCTCATAAATGAACATATGTTTTTATGGATTGTCTAACCCATCCCCTCAGAACTCTGGTAACCTAATAGTTGGATCTTTTCCTTCCATTGTAAAATTTGCTGAACTACCACCTCTACGCGGTGTAGATACTTGAATGCTACCTGATAAACTCACACTTATGCTACTAGACCCACGTCTTGAAAAATTATTCTACCACTAATCACTTGCTGGTTAACCTATTTTTCTTCTTTAGTTGTCGTATTCGCACATGGGGTTGTGGGTTCTACACTAATTCAGATATGGAATGGAAAGCCTTCTTCTGCACCAAACCTAAGACCTCTGGTTTTCCTCCCATATGTGGTGCACACAATATCCTTAATATTCCCCATGGCGCAACGATCCTCTACCTCTTCCTCATCGCTATCCAAGCACTCTCGCTCAGCTACTGCCCTCTTCTTATTATTCATCTTATACTGGTAGGGTGGTCCGCTGCGCATCACTCCTGCATTACTTATGATTTCCCTATTTTGTTAATCATCCATCATGATGGGGTCCATTTCCTCCTTCTTCTGGCTACTCTCCAGAGCCTTCTCCATTTCTCAAATCTTTCTTAGTGCTTCCCCCAACTCCACCATGTGCGTAGAGTGATCTAGTTGTATGATTCCATGGTCATCACAACTTTATCATGTAATAGGATCTTGATAGATGTGTAAATATACCTAATGTACCTCCATTTGGGTCCCTTCAATAAATCCTATTCTGTAGTAGTATATGACTTCAATGTATCTACTGCAAATTCAATGATAAACCCCGTAGTAATACTATTTAAACATAAATCCATTGCTCACATGGATTTATTATTAACCCTTTTCAGCTGTACAATATTTTCAGTAGTCCACTCTATTGGTCTGATCTGATTAGTTGAATGGGTATCTTTCAACCTTAATATCCACTCCTGTAATAACTCTGAAAAATAACATAAATATGCTTAATGTAAATCAATAAACACATACCTCTGCATGTACTGGCGCGGTGTATACCTGGAACCCTTATTATCTTTTTGCGCAAACTTTAGATACTTTGTCTCCAACCATATTTCAATATCTTGCTTTGTAGGATTCCATGGATTGAACATACCTTTCTACCACTACATCTTCTTCACCAAACCCATTCCTGTCTCTCCTTTTGAGTTCTAGGTGACAACAAAACCATTTGTTGGATGTATGGGTTGACCCGGGTTCTACCTTAGTTCTCCAACAAAACCCTTTTCACCATTGGCCCTTTTGGTAAACTAGAAGGATACACTGCACATAGAGTGCACAATGCAATCTCACTCAAGATGGTTTATGGGTGATTGCAGGACGTAGGTGTTTGCAGTCATGGAAGGGATTGGGGTTGTTCTTCTTACTTCTTTTTCTAATTATCCATGGATTAGATCATTCATTCATAAGATTCGTTCTGCATACATATTTCTAGTGCACATTGTAACTTAAATCATTCATTCATCTAACTAATTAACCATAATTGCTGAAATAACCGAAACCATTCAAACATAGTGCAAAACAGGGTTTTTATTGTGGTTCACCCCCTTGGGGATACGTCCACAAATAGTTTATTTTATTTCTTATTCTTCATCAAAATGGTGTTGCATGCACTACATAATACAATAGTAAAGAGTAGCGAGGCAGACCAATGTCGCACCAAGTTCCACAACTTTCGAACTGACCCTCAGTTACATCGACTCTATTCGATCTGCACAATTCTCACAAAAATACAGACTAAAAACAAACTACAAAATAGGTTCTTCGCATCAAAAATATAAATATATCATACTTTTTCCAAATATAGATACCTCAACCTACCTCATCCATCTTCAATTTATACTACAAAAAAGGGTTAAAAACCATTACAATATGACTCCAAAACCCTAACCCTAACATGGCTAGTCTTGTCCACATATGCTTCAGATTTCCACAAATCCTGTCACGCGCTGCCTCCTTTGCCCTTTTTCACACTAGTATTCATTCTTTTCTGACACGTGTTGTTCCATTTGGCCCAATTTGCCACACTTGCTACACTTACTCCAAAAAATTCATGCTCCAACACTCTTAAGGATAAGAGCTCTCGCACACACAAGCAACCTTCCATGGCAGGAGAAAAGAAAGACGACGGGACATGATATCATTTCAAACTCTTGCTTTAGAAATCCCTCTTACAATAGAGGAACGAGATGATGGATAGTTTTGCACAAATACTTCGACGAATACCAACAAATGACACCTCTTCTTCGGGCAAAGGTGTTTCCCCCTTCAAGGTACATACCAACTTTTATATTCCTATATTTGAAGGTCAGATAGACGCATATGCTATAGACAAATGGTTGAATCTTCTAGAAGAGTATTTTTTTGTCCATAAATTTTCCAATAGAGAAAAGATTACATTTGTTCTCCTCAAAGCCATCCCCCATGTCAAAGATTGGTGGGAGAGTTATGTGAGCAAAAGGTAACCAAGGAACCCTCATTATTTACAGTCGCACTCATCTAGGATTCCTTCAAGGATTTTATTAAGGAACAATACTACCATGTTGGAAGTTATGACGACCTATATACAAGATGGACCACACTACTGCAGGAAAGGAACCAAATTGTGCTAGAGTTTGCAAATATCTTCCATACCTTGTGCACCAAGCTGGGTATCAAATTTTTGGAGCGACATCTGGTGCTCAAGTACAACAATGGTCTGCATAGATACATCAAGACAAAAATGGAGTTTCTAGACATCTAATCCTTGGGAGCGACCTATCGATATGCTGTCAAAATCAAGTAGAAGCTTAAACAAAATAAGCGACAATTTGGGTCTGGGAACCCCTCACAACATAAGTAGGGCAAGGGAAGCCCCAACCCATAGAATAAATGACAGAGAAAATATGGAAAGCTTCATGACAACCAGTCTAAGCCACAAACAAAGAAGGATAATCATAAATACAAAGAAATACATTGGGGAGTGGTGCAACTTCCATAAGATCCCCTAGCATAACACTATTGATTGACACTCAAAGCAGTCATTGGTGACCGAGGTGAAATAATTTGAATCATATGCGGGTTCCAACTCAGACTCAAAAACATAAAAGGGGAGATGGATTATTGATGTGGAACCCAGTACCACTGGTGCTACCACCAAGATCCATCCCAATGAACCCGATGAGCCAAAGGAAGGCAAGCACCTCTTTCATTCACAAATGTGGGTGAAGGGTACTCCGTTGCACTTCATCATTGATAGCAAAGGCCATTAAAAAATCATCTCAATGGAGGTCGTCAAGTGGCTGGCCCTGCTGACAATGCCACATCCATAGCCATACACCATCGAATGGATCCACCAAGGAAGTGATCTTCACGTCAACCAACAATGTTGCATGTCCTACGACATGAAGCCCTTCAAAGATGAGTTATTGTGTGATGTCACTCCCCTGGAAGTTTGTGATGTTATTTTGGGACAACCTTATTTATGGGAACTTCATGTTGTATATGAGTCTATGCCTTGCAGTGTTATTATTACTTTGGACAATAAATTGTATAGGATACCCGAGGTAGTCCCACCTACTGCCATTTCCTTGGTTTCTGCCAAGCAATGCAGGAAGGTCATCTCTCAGACCGAGAAGTTTTTCTTCTTCATGATTCACTCTTAAAGTGAGCGGAAGGTTGCAGCCACATCCATGGCCTCTGTGGCTGATCTCTCCATGCAGCAGAAGCAAGTGGACAAGGTCATGGAAGAATACAAAGAAATCTTCTCCTCACCCACTGGGGTACCTCTACACTGTCAGGTCAAGCATTCAATCGATCTGACCCCCGATGCACCGCTACCCAATGGTCGAATCTATCACCACTCTCTATTAGAAAATGAGGAGATCAAGTGTCATATGCAAGAACTTCTCCAAACCGGGCACATTCGACCCAACTCATCACCCTATGGAAGCCCAATCGTGCCTGTGAGAAGAAAGACGAGACTTGGTGACTCTACATCGATTACCAGGCCTTAAATAAAATTATAGTCAGGAACCGGTACCTGATTCCCCAAATAGACAATCTCCTTGACCAACTCAAGGGGGCCAAATAATTTAGTAAGATTGATTTGAAGTCTAGCTACCATAAGATCCCAATAGAGCAGAGAAATATATGGAAAAATGCCTTGAAGTCCAAAGAAGGTCTTTTTGAAAGGTTGGTCATGCCCTTTGGTTTGAAAAATTCCCCAACAACTTTCGTGAGGATGATGGAATATATCCTGCAAAATTTCACTAATTATTTTGTGGTGGTGTATCTAGATGACATCCCAATCTACAACAAGAATTGGGTGGAACACTTGCAGCATATTCAACAGGTTCTACACACTCTGCAACACCACAAGCTATATGAAAATTTGGAAAAATGATCCTTTGACATGGAAATGGCCCAGTACCTAGGATACATTGTTGATGAGCATGGGGTGCATGTGGATCCAACCAAGATCTAGGTCATTCGTTACCGGATATCCCCAACCACAGTCACTGATATTCAGATATTTTTAGGCCTTGCCAATTTCTATAGCAGGTTCGTGTTGGGATTCTCCCATATTAAATGGGCCCTCAACCAAGTAACCAAGGGTGGTGGTAAGGGAAAGTTAGTATGGGGCCTTTCACAACAACAAGAGTTTGATGATTTGAAGCAATGCTTGTGCTTATCTCTAGTGCTCTTATTTCTTGACCTGCAACAACCCTTTGAGATCGAGACAAATGCTTTAGATAATATTGTGGGCACAGTTCTCACTCAACATAGACACCCCGTGGACTATCATAGTGAGACATTATTAGATTCCATCCATAAGTACTGTACTTATGAAAAAGAAATGTACTCCATTGTGCAAGCCTTCCACCAGTGGAGGCATTACATTCTTTGGAAGGAAACAATCGTCCAGACCGATCATACGCCACTACCATTTATGCAGATACATGGAAAATTGTAGATTGACCGCCATCATAAGTGGTCCACATACTTGCAACAATTCCATCTCAACATAAAGTATAAGACATGAAACACCAACCGCATTGCTGATTGTCTTAGCTGCCCTCCATTTGTAGTAGTTACCATGGTGTTAAACTCCCGTGACCATAAGAGCTCTGGATGGACCCAAATCTATGAGATGGATCCTGACATCGCTGCCACCTACTAGATGCTGGGTTCAAACAAAACTATCAATGATTTCCATCTTCAGGACATGATACTGTTCCATCTAGTCCATCTATGCATTCCATCAAGAGAGTGTGTGAAGTTGATTTGGGAAGCCCACTACAGTTGGGTGGCATGGAAATTCAATGTAGAAAAGACAATGGTAATGCTGCAACAACATTTCTATTGGACGAAACTTCGATAGGATGTCAACAAGTATATCAGGTCTTGCATTGCCTGTGCTATTTCCAAACCCACCATTAAGAAACAAGGCATGTACACCCCTCTTCCTACTAATGAAAGGCCCTAGGAATCCATCTCAATGGACTACATGTTGGGCCTTCCATCAACCAAGCATGGAAATGACCATGTTTTTGTGGTGGTTGATCGTTTTTCTAAAATGACAATTCTGGCCATTTGCAAGAAGAGCATCACAATATAGGCCACTGCCAAGCTCTTCTTCGAATGAGTGTGGGTACATTTTTGGGATACCACAAACCATGGTTTTAGATCAGGACAACTGGTTCCTCAACATGTTTTGGCCAAGCCTCTGGTCACTACTGGACACCAATATCACCAAATCCACTACCTTCCACCCCTAGACGGATCACCAAACCTAGGTTATCAATTGGATGCTCGTGCATATCTTGCGCATGTACAATTCCAAGAATCCCCACACATGGGATGAGAGTCTTCCCTATGTTCAACACATCTACAACAGAGACATACATAGCTCAATGGACCATGGCCCCTTTCAAGTGGGTTTGGGATTTCAACCATTGGGTCCCATGGATGTTGCACTACCCCTTGCGGCCACCGAGGAAGACTCGTCCCATGCTCAAACTAAAGATGAAAAAGCTACCCAGTTCATTGAATGGATCTAGCACATCCACCAATAGGTTCAGAATATTTTGTAGAGGTCCAATGCCAAGTACAAGAAACACCATGATCAACACCAGGTGCCACACAAGTTTCAGGTCAGAGATAAAGTTTGGTTGCACTTGCAGAAATAACTCTTTATAGGACCCTATTGAAAGTTTCGTCCACTTTTCTATGGACCTTATACCATCACCAAGGCTATGGGTGACAATTGTTTTGAGCTCAACATTCCCCGCTTCCTTGGCTTGCACCCAGTGTTTAATGTGGACCTCCTTCGACCATACTTTCCACCATTATTGGATACTTCCGAGGTAGCAGAATAATTGACACCAAAAAATATCAACCTTGAATGCATGGAACAAGAATATACTGATCATATCATGGACACATAGGTCAAGGGAAATCACCAAAAAAAATTTCATCTTTATCGTGTTGTCAAAGCAGGGTAACTCCTGCACCAAGATAAGTGGCTCACCCAGGGCCAAATTCAACATAAATTTCCTCATTTGACGGGGGAACTCAACGCAATGATGACCATTGCTTCCTAAGGGGGGAGGATTGAACCAGGTGGATATCAATGGCCACACACCTATTCCAACTAGCTCACATACATATGTCATCTTGGCAGTTTTAGTTTTCATCTTCGCAGTTTTTTTCTACCTTTTCGGGTCCTAAACTTTCGGGGTCGTTTTGAGGCCCTAAACAACGTTTTTTGGGCCTGCCACAATCACACGATAGACAGAGTAAAAGTGTGATGGAATAATGTGTAGTCCTTAGATAGAGCTTTCCATTAGGCCATAGGGCGCCTAAAATGAAGATCGTATACAAAAGTTACGACCCTGGGAAGTTGATGTGCCAACTTACCCGAACGAGGCCCACATGACTTTTGTTGCTTCATCTCCTAGGGTTAGGTTTTTGGATGCCTATGGTTTTGGTAATTCATGTTTGATGTAAAAAGTATTTTGGAGCCTTAGTGTACTCATCTTCTTGTGAATGAGCGCATCCGTCACATCTCTTCTCGGAGCTAAGCCACCACCATTTTAGCGAGCTTGTTTAAGTCTGCATTTTACAATTTCATCATATTTCTTTATTTAATAGAAGCCAAGTTTTACTTTATCTATGTTATTGTTCATTGTATATCTATGTTAAAAATACATATATGTATTCATTTCTTTCTTCTCATAAAATCCATATCAGTGGTATCAGAGCGGTCTGCTCCTTGTCATTCTTAGTGCATGTCCTTGACGAGGTCAGGGTACAAAGAGTTGGGTCTCGAGCTTGTTTCTCTTAAGGAAAAGAACTCTTGCATGCCCAAGAAACCTTCCATGGCTAGAGAAAAACAAGACGATGGGATGGGAAATCCTTTCAAACTATTGCTTGAGGAATCCCTCGTACAACATTGGAACGAGATGATGGATGTTTTTGTGCAAATCCTTTGACAACTACCAACATGCAATACATCTTCCTCGAGCGGAGGCGCCACCCCCTTCAAGGTACATATCAACTTTGATATTCCTATATTTGAAGTTCATATAGATGTACATGTTGTAGACAAATGGTTGAGTCTTATATAAGGGTATTTTTCTATCCATAACTTTTCCAATACATAAAATATTACATTTGTGCTCCTCAAAGTCGTCTCCCATGTCAAAGATTGGTGGGACAATTCTGTGAGAAAAAAGAAAATAGAGGAACCCTCATTATTTACAGTCACACTCACCTAGGAGTCCTTTAGGGATGCTATTAAGGAACAATACTACCCTGTTGGAAGTTATGATGACCTCTATACAAGATGGATTACATTGCTGCAGGAAAGGGACCAAACAGTGCTAGAGTTCACAAATATCTTCTATATCAAATATTCTGAGTGACATGTGGTGCTCAAGTACCGCGACTGTCTGCATAGATACATCCAAAAAAAAAATGGATTTTATGGACATATCATCCTTGGGTGTGACCTATTGATATGCTGTCAAAATCGAGTAGAAGATTAAACAAAAGACGCGGTAATTTGGGTATGGGAACCCCTCATAGAAGAAGCAGGGAAAGGGTAGTGCCAAATCAAAGAACAAAGGATAGAGAAAATATGGAAAGCCTCGGAACAACCATTCTAATCCACAAACAAAAAAGGACAATGGAAAGACGAAGAAATAAACCGGGAAGTGGTGCAACTTTCATAAGAGCCCCTGGCATAACATTTTTGATTGCTACTCAAAGTAGTCATTGGTGGCTACAGGGAAGGCCTCTGAATCAGATGCAGGTTCTGACTCAGAGTTAGAGCTAGAAAAGGGGAGACAAATTATTGATGTGAAACCTAGTGCCACCGTTGCTACAACCAAGATCCATCCTGGTGAACCTAGTGAGCTAGAGGAAGGCGAGCACCTATTTCATTCATAGATGTGAGTGAAGGGTGCTCTGCTACACTTCATCATTGATAGCGGTAGCTGGAAGAACCTCATCTCAACATAGGTCATCAAGTGGCAGGCCCTACTGACAATGCCTCCCCCACAAACATACACCATCGGATGGCTCCACTAGGGAAGTGATCTTCGCGTCAACCAAAAATGTTGCTTGTCCTATGACATCAAGCCATTCAAAGATGAGGTATTGTGTGATGTCACTCCCCTTGAATTTTGTGATGTTCTTTTGGGCCAATTATTTATGGAAACGTCATGTTGTATATGAGTCTAGGCCTTGAAGTGTTATTATTACTTTGGATAGGAAATTGTATAGGATACCTGAGGTAGTCCCACCTACTTCCATTTCCTTGATATCTTCCAAGCAATGCAGGAAGGTCATCTCTAAGAACGTGAAGTTTGTCTTCTTCATGATTTACTCTCAAAGAGAGCTGAAGGTTGTAGCCACATCCATGGCCTCCACAACCGATCTCTCCACATAACAGAAACAAGTGGATAAGGTCATGTAAGAATATAAAGACATATTCTACTCACACATTGGGGTACCTCTACACTTTTAGGTCAAGAAATCAATTGATATGACCCCCGATGCACTGCTACCTAATGGGACAGTCTATTGCCACTCTCAGTTATAAAACGAGGAGATCAAGCGTTAGATCCAAGAACTGCTCCAAAAGGGGCACATCTGATTCAACTCATCACAGTATAAAATCCCAATTGTGCTTGTGCAGAAGAAAGACTGGAACTGAAGACTCTGCATCAATTACAAGGCCCTAAATAAAATCACAGTCAGGAACCGGTACTCGATTCCCCGAATTGATGATCTGATTGACCGAATCAAGGGGTCCAAATAATTTAGTAATATTGATATAAAGTCTGGCTACCATCAGGTCCCAATAGAGAAAACATACGTATGGAAAAGTGCCTTCAAGTCCAAAGAAGGTATTTTTGAATGGTTGGTCATGCCCTTTGGTTTGACAAATTCCCCAACAAATTTCATGAGGATAATGGATGATATCCTATTTCCTTTCACTAATTATTTTGTAGTGGTGTATCTATATGACATCCTCATCTACAACAAGAATTGGGCAGAACACTTGCAACATATTCAACAGGTTCTACACACTCTGCGGTAACACAAGCTATATGTAAATTTGGAAAAATTATCCTTTGAAATGGACAGGGTCCAGTACCTAGGATACATTGTTGATGAGCATGGGGTGCATGTGGATTCAACCAATATCTAGGTCATTCATGACTGGCCAGCCCCAACCACACTCACTAAGCTTCAAATCTTTTTAGGCCTTGCCAATTTCTATTGTAGGTTCATTTTGGGATTCTCCAATATTGCATGGGTCCTCAACCAAGTAACCAGGGGTGGTGGTAAGGAAAAGTTCATATGGGTCTTGTCACAACAAAAAGCATTCGATGATTTGAAGCAACACTTGTGCTCATCCCTAGTGCTCTCATTGCCCAACCTGCAACAACCCTTTGAGATCGAGACAAATGTTGCAGACTATGTTGTGGGCGCAGTTCTCACTCAACACATACACCTTATGGCCTATCATAGTGATAAATTATCAGATGTCGTCCATAAGTAACCTACTTATGACAAAGAAATGTAATCCATTGTAAAAGATTGCCACCAGTGGAGGAATTACATTCTCGGAAAAGAAACAATCATCCACATCGATCATAAGCCGTTGTAGTTCATACAAACACAAGGAAAAATTGTAGAACGACCTCCATCAGAAGTGGTCCACATAATTGCAGCAGTTCCATATTAAAATCAAGTATAAGACATGAAGAACCAACCATGTCACTGATTGCCTCAATCACCCTCCAGTTGCAACACTCACCACAATACTAAAATCCCGTGGCCACAAGACCTCCGGATGGCCCCAACTCTATGAGGGAGATCTTGAATTCACTACCACCTACTAGATGTTGGGTGAAAACACAACTGCTACCAATTTTCATATTCAAGATAGGATGTTGTGCCATCTGAGCCATCTCTGCATTCCATCAAGCGAGCATGTGAATATGATTTGGGAATCCCACTACAGTCGGGTGGTAGGACACTTCAACATAGAAAATACAGTGCCAATGATGCAACAACATTTCTATTGGCCAAAACTTTGAAAGGATGTTAGCAAGTATATGAGGTCCTGCATTTCCTGCACTATTTCCAAACTGACCATTAAGAAACAAAGAATGTATACCCCTCTTCCTACTTCTGAAAGGCCCTGGGATTCCATCTCGATGGACTACATATTGGGCATTCTGTCAACCAAGCAGGGAAATGACTGTGTTTTTGTGGTGGTCGATCATTTTTCTTAAATGGCGATTCTGGACGCCTACAAGAAGAGCATCATAGAAGAGGCCGATGCGAAGCTCTTCTTGGAATGAGTGTGGGTATATTTTGGGATACCACAAACCATCATCACAAATAGAGATATCCAATTCCTCAACACATTACGGTCGAGCCTCTAGTCACTGCTGAACACCAAGCTCACCAAATCCACTTCCTTCCACTCCCAGATGAATGTCAAACTGAGACCATCAACCGGATGATTGTGCATATCCTGCACATGTACAATTCCAAGAATCCCCGCACATGGGATGAGAGTATTCCTTATGTTCAACACAACTACAATAGATCCACACATAGCTCAACCGACCACATCCCCTTTCAGGTGGAGTTGGGATTTAAACCATTGGGTTCCATGTATGTTTCACTGCCCCTTACGACTACCCAGGCAGAATCGTCCCATGCTCAAACTGAAGCCGACAAAGATACCCAGTTTATTGAGGAGATCCAACACATCTGCCAATAGGTTCAAGATATTTTACAGAAGTCCAATACCAAGTGCAAGCAATGCCATGAACAACACCGAGTGCCACACAAGTTTCAGGTGGGAGATAAAGTTTGGTTGCACTTGCATAAATAATGTGTTAAAGGACCCCATTGGAATCTTTATCCACTTCACTATGGACCTTATACCATCACCAAGACTATGGGTCACAATTATTTTGAGCTCAACATTCCCCCCTTCCTTTTATTGCACCCGATGTTTAATGTGGACCTCCTTCGACCATACTTTCCACCATTATTGGACACCTCCGAGGTAGTAGAACAATTGACACCAACAAAGATTAACCATGATTGCATGGAACATTCATCTACTGATCAGATCATGAACACACAAGTCAAGGGCACTCACCAAAAAATGTTTTAGCTTTATCATGTTGTTAAATCATGGCAACTCCTGCATCAAGGTAAGTGGCTCACATGGGGCTAAATTCAACAACAATTTCCTCATATAATGGGGGAAATAAACAAAATGGAGACCATTGATTCCTGAGGGGGGATGATTGATCTAGGTGGATATCAGTTTCCACCCACCTATTCCAACTGGCTCACATACATATGTCATCTTGACAATTTTTTTCTAGCATTTCACATCCTAAACTTCCGGGGCCGTTTTGAGGCCCTAAACAACGTTTTTTGGGCCCGCAATAGTCGCATTGTAAACAAAGTTAGAGTGTGATGAAATAATGTGTAGACCTCAGATAGATATTTCCATCGGGCTATCGTGCTCCTAACACAAATATCATATGAAAAAGTTACGCCCCCGAGAAATTGATGTACCAACTTGCCCCAATGGGGCCCACATGACTTTCGGTGCTTCATCACCTAGGGTTAGGTTTTTGGATGCCTAGGGTTTTAGGCATTCATATTTGATGTAAAAAGGATTTTGGAGCCTCATTGTACTCATATTCTTGCAAATGAGCGCATCCGTCACATCTCTTCTCAGAGATAAGCCACCACCATTCTAGCAAGTTTGTTTCAGTCTTCATTTTACACTTTCATCATATTTCTTTATTTAATAGAAGCCACATTTTACTATATCTATGTTATTTTTCATTGTATCTTTGTGTTAACAATATATATATGTATTCATTTCATTCTTCTCATAAAATCCAAATCACAGTGCAAGGTACCCACCTAGAGTGATGGGTCTAGCTTCTTGACAAGCCATTACATGATATACGCCTAGTGATGTCTCTTAGCACAACATAACAAATAAGGGTTAGTTTTAATATTTTCCTAAGTTTTACCAAGGGGGAAAAACATTAAGCCTTATACATGTGACAAGTCCTAGGACAACACATATTTCCCAAGTCCCTAGGTGAAAGATAGGCAATGTGATGAATAATGATGGAAAGGGGAAATTAAATACTTTATGTGATGACCCTCAAATCCATTTATATGCATAGGTATTGTTACTTTATTCATCTAGCTTTCATGAGCTAGGATTTTTATACAATAGCCTTCAAGAGGGACTTTTAACATTGAGTTACTTGTCCTCAACATTGTTTCTTACTACACCTTTTTTCCTTTTTCTTTATGTGTTTAGTTTATTGAAGAAGTCCCTTTTTATTTAGATATTCATAGATAATATAGGGACTAGGGGCATTGGCCTCCTAGTGAGGTGGCTTTGCTCAAGCTTTACATTTTTGGCTTTTGAATTTATTGCTCTTCACCTCTATCCTTTTTGGATTTATTAGTACAAAATTGCTTCATTAGTCATACATGATCGGGATAACATTTTTATGGACATAATGAAGTGAAACAAGAAAAGTGGAAAGTGTCTAGAATGGTTAGGAAGTGGAAAATTCTATCTTGGCTAATTACCCAGTGGTACAAGTTGACCCGAGAAATGACAAAGCTTCTAAAGAAAAGATATCGTTCGCCAAGGTACAATGAGGAAAATAATAAATCTATGTATGTTATGAAGTACTATTAGATTTGATTCTAATGTTTACCACTTTCATGACTAACCAGAAAGTTATAGCATCACATCTAAATTAAACACCAATACATGGAATTTCAAGATAGATCATAGTGAAACCACAATGTACCATCCATAATTCATCTATCATATGAGGAGTGAGGGGTGAGGATGAGATATACCACAATTGAGCTAGCACAATCATGCATCTAATGGAAATAATGAGAAGAACTGTTTGAGTCTGGAGAAGATGAGCAAGATAGCTCATGCAAAACATCAATATGCCACCCTGTGAGGGTACCTATGGAATTGTCACCCCTTAGGGGTTAACACTAGGGATGATTGAGTTGGTGATAATTGTGCCTAAGAATGGATTGTATTGATAACTTGCATGTTGGAATGCCAAATTTAGTCTAACAAGATTGAAAACCTATTCAAAATCACTATAAATAGTAAATAACTATGTCATTTGTGAGATCTGAAAATTTTGTTTACTACAACTTGTTGGTCATAAGTGTGGAAATATATTAAGATTGTTTTGAGTTTTCAATTTTTTTATTTTGCTAATATTTCACATTTTGAATAAACTTAGAAATTTGTTAATTTTAAATTTTAATTTCGAAAAAATATTAATTTGAAAAAGTAAACTAGTTTATATTTTCATATTGACATAATTCCAATCATAACTCATTTATGTAATATTGATCTACAATAATAATATCCAATAAAGAAGTGTGGGGAGGGTGGGGGGATAATTTGTGATCCTAGAGGAATTACTCTTGCTCATTATTCTTGGGCCCCAGACAATGTCTCAAGGCCTATGCCCTTTGGGAAGGCTTCAAATTTGCAAAAGAAATGGGAATTAGGAAGCTAACTATCCTCTTTGAATCTATGTTAGTTATTAGGGCTATTATCAAACAACATATCACTGGGAATAGCATCTTCATTGGTGTAATATCTCACTCCCTAGCCCTTCTTGCTGAGTTTGAGAATTATAATGTGTTCCACATTAAGCGCGAGTTTAATATTGAAGCAAATGATTGGGTAAAGGTTGGATCCAACTTAGAAGAAGGTGACATGTTAATAAATGGATCAAATAGGAGGTTTCCTATACATTAATCCCCATGAAAAGTTCATTTAATTGGAAGGACAAGTGGAAATGTGTTGGATTATATAGACACGTGATATGGTGTCTTGCACACTTGTGTAGTTCTATAGTTAATGTGATCCGTATTTTTTTCGGCACAAAATGAGAGCGGAAATATAATAAAGAAATGCACAGACATATCGCATATATCCAATAATATAACAAAAATATATCAGAGATGAAACCATAAACACAGAGATATAGTAATACACGATTTCTATTAATGAAAGAAATGTACAGAGACTGTAAAAATATAGAGTGAAAGACTCACTATAATGGTGGCAGCTTATCTCTGAGAATAGATGTGATGGCTACTCACATTCGCAATAAGATGATTACAATGAGGCTCTAAAGACCTTTTTACAATATACAGGAATTCCAAAAACCCTAGACATCCAAAAACCTAACCCTAGGAGATGGAGTGCCAAAAGTCATGTGGGCCACGTTTGGGTAAGTTAGTACATCAACTTCCCGTGGTCGTAACTTTTGCATACGATCTCCGTTTTAGGCGTATGATAGCTCGTTGGAAAGGTATCATCGAAGAGATTCATTTTGGGGGATAAATAATTCCTTTGGTTATATTTGAGAACCTCTATCTCGAAAAACCTTCATTTAGGCCCTCAAAATGGCCCCGGAAGTTAAAACTTGCTAAAAATATTAAATTGCCAAAATTGCCAGAAAACTATTTTGAGCCAGTCGGAAAAGATGGGTGGCCACCGATATCCACCTGGATCAATCCTCCCTCCTTAGGAAACAATGGTTTCCATTGCGTTGAGTCCCCAGGGGAGAGGGAAAAACATTTGTTGGATCTCCATCTTGGTGAGCTACTTGTATTGCTGGAGACGTCGCGCTGCTTAGTTTGTGGAAGTCTGTCATGAACCTGTTGAAGCTGAGGCTGTTCAACAAGTCTAGCTACATGAGAGGACGGTGTACAGAAGAAATATTTTCTCTTTGCTGCAATTTTTTCGACCTGCTTCTGTTGGATAGAAGGTGCAGGGGGTGAGGCTGTAGTGGTTGCAGTGTCCTTCTATTCCCCTTTTGAACAGATTGTGAAGAAGTTGAATTTTTCAGTATGAGATACTACCTTGCGACACTTTTTAGGTGGAACAATAGTTGGAACTTTCTCTGGTATTCTGTAGAGATGACCCCCGAAAGTAACAATGACACTACGGGGTCGAGACTCATAAACAACATGGCGTCTCCACATATATGGTTGGCCCAAGAGAACATCATAGACATCCAGTGGGGCAACATAACATAATACCTCATCCTTGAAGGGTTGGATTCCATATGACAATCGACACTGTTGGCTGACACGTAGATATCATCCTTACCGAAGCCACCCGATGTTGTATGGTTGCGAGTGTGGTGTTGTAAAAAATCCCAACTGTTTGACAACCTCTACTGAGATGAGGTTTTTCTGGCTTTCGCTATCAACAATAAAATGCAGCGGGGTCCCCTTCACCCACATCAGTGAATGAAAAAGGTGCTCCCCCTCTTCAGGATCCGTTGGTTCCTCTGGTTGAATTGCTGTGGTCACGACAATAACAGTGGGGTCTGCGTCAATGATCTGTCCTTTACCAGTATTTTCATAATCAAATTCTGAATCAGGGTTCGGTTCCTTGTCTTTGACCTCGACCACCAATGATTGTTTTGAGTGACATTCATCGGTGTTGTGTAAGAGGATTTTGTGGAAATCACATCATTTTTCGATGTCCTTCTTTGTCTTCCCATGACCCTTATTTTCCTATGTTTTGGACTGGTTTTCAGGAGACTGTTTGTTAGGGCCGTCTTTGTCATACTTTGGTTGTTGTGGATTTGCAGACCCAAATTCTTGTTTGTTCTGGTGCTTAAATTTCTACTCAATTTTAAAAACATATCGATAAGCACCACTGAGTGATGAGATGTCCAGAAAATCCATTTCAATTTGGATGTATCTGTGTAGAGCCCCACAGTATTTCAGAACCAAATGTCACTTGAGGTCTTTGATACCCATTTTGGTGCACAAGGTATGGAAGGTATTGGTGAACTCCGAAACTGCTTGGCCCCTCTCTTGCTGCAATGTGGTCCATCTCATGTACTGGTCCTCATAGTTTCCAATAGGGTAATACTGTTCCTTTATCGCATCCACAAAAAAATCCCAAGTGGGATCGGCCCCATANTGTAGAGATGACCCCCCAAAGTAACAATGACACTACGGGGTCAAGACTCATAAACAGCATGGCGCTTCCACATATATGGTTGGCCCAAGAGAGCATCACAGACATTCAGTGGGGCAACATCACATAATACATCATCCTTTAAGGGTTGGATGTCATATGACAATCGACATTGTTGGCTAACACGAAGATCTCATCCTTGGTGAAGCCACCTGATGTTGTATGGATGTGGGTGTGGTGTTGTCGACAATCCCAACTGTTTGACGACCTCTACTGAGATGAGGATCTTCTAGCTTCCACAATCAAAAATAAAATGCAGCGGGGTCCCCTTCACCCACATTTGTGAATGAAAAAGGCGCTCCCCCTCTTCGGGATTTGTTGGTTCTTCTCGTTGAATTGTTGCGGTCGCGACAATAGCAGTGGGGTCTGCGTCAATGATCTGTACTTTAACAGTATTTTCAGAATCAGATTCTGAATCAGGTTTCGGCTCCTTGTCTTTGATCTCGAACACCAATGACTGTTTTGAGTGACATTTATCGGTGTTGTGCCAGGGGCTTTTGTGGAAATCGCACCATTTTTCGGTATCCTTCTTTGTCTTCCCGTGACCCTTCTTTTCCTGTGACTTAGACTGGTTTTTAGGAAGCTGTTTGTTAGGGTTGTATTTATCATACTTTGAATGTTGCGGATTTGCAGACCCAAAATCCTATTTTTTCTGGTGCTTAAATTTCTTCTTGATTTTAACAGCATATCGATAAGTAGCATCGAGTGATGATATGTCCAGAAAATCCATTTCAGTTTGGATGTATCTATGTAGAGCCCCATGGTATTTCAGAACCAAATTTTGTTCAGAGTCTTTGATACCCAGCTTGGTGCGTAAGGTATGGAAGGTATTGATGAACTCCGAAACTTCTTGGCCCCTCTCTTGCCGCAGTTTGGTCCATCTCATGTACTGGTCCTCATAGTTGCCAACAGGGTAATATTGTTCCTTTACCGCATCCACAAAAAATTCCCAAGTGGGATCGGCCCCATATATTCCATACTCCTCTGTGGAACTTTTCTCCCAATAAGTTTCCCACCAATGTTTGACATGAGGGAGAGCTTTAAGGAGTGCGAAGGTGATCTTTTCTTTTTCGAAAAAATTGTGAACTGAGAAATAACCTTCTAGCAGAGTTAACCATTTTTTTGGGGCTTCTGCATCTATCTGTCCTTCAAATCAGGAATATCAAAATTAACTTGTACCTTGAAAGGTGAGGTGTCACCAAAGTGGTCGCTTGATGAAGATGTGCCTGCTACTATCGTCAAGCATTGAAGGATGTGGGAAAAATTCTCCATCATTCCGTCCCTCTGTCCCGTGAGAGCTTGCTCAAGCAACAGATTGATAGGATCGTCTGCTCCATGATTTTTATTTTCTTCCGCCATTGAGGGTTTCTTGGGTGTGCGAGAGTGATTTTCTTCAAGAGAGACAAACTCGATACCCAACTTTCTATACTCGATCCTCGTCAGGGACATGCACTGAAAAAACGATCAAGAGCAGCTTGCTCTGATACCACTGATCCGGATTATTTTCGGCACGAAATGAGAGCAGGGATATAATAATAGAAATGTATCAGATATGCAACCATAAACACAGATATGCAATAATACATGATTTCTATTAATGAAATAAATGTAACGGTAGCTTATCTCTGAGAAGAGATGTAACGGCTACTCCAATTCGCAAGAAAATGATTACAATGAGGATTTGAAAGCCTTTTTACAATAAAAAAGAATGCCAAAAACCCTTGACATCCAAAAACCTAACCCTAGGAGATGAAGTGCCAAAATTCATGTGGGCCCCGTTTGGGTAAGTTAGTACATTAACTTCTCGAGGTCGTAACTTTTGCATATGATCTCTCTTTTAGGTGTATGATAGACCGTTGGAAAGGTATCTTCAAGGAAATTCATTTTGGGGCATTAATAATTCCTTTGGAAATCATTGAGTTGGGTTGATCCCAAAAAACCTTCATTTAGGCCCTCAAAATGGCCCCGGAAGTTAAAAACTGCTAAAAATAGTAAATTGCCAAAATTGCCAGAAAACTGTTTTGAGCCAGTCGGACAAGGTGGGTGGCCACCGATATCCACTTGGATCATTCATGGTTTGTTATAATATTGAACAGATAGTATTTCATTAATTAGAGTCGGAAGGAAGTGCACTTCTAAAGATTAGACTTGCCAAAATAATTAAAATAATAATTATTATGAATCTAAATGTTAATAATCATAATTGAACTGTTATGAATTTGTTGTGATGAGTAATAATAATTATTAACTATTATGAATCTAAATGATAATAATAATAATTAAATTTCCATCCTATTCCAACGTACAATTTATCCTAGGCATTCCCAACTGAATATAGTATCTGAGATGAGAAGCAAGCAACAAGGATTATCGATCCCGAAATTGAGTTTACTGGGGTAAATTTTAAAACCATTAAAACTGAAACGAAATCCATGGTGATAAATTTTCCTTGCGATTCATCCCTAATTGCAAGCCCCAAGGTTCAATATGTTGAAATTTTAAAATGCTACAAGGACAAATTTAATTGGAAAACTTCACAGCTCGATGAAAGAATAATAAAATTAAAAGTAATTAATTTAATTTTCAATAAAAAGGGAAACCGCCAGGTTTCCAAACTTGGAAGGAACATCCCTGAAGGTTCAAAGGTTGACATCGGGAAGTAGTAGTAGGGAAGGCAGTGAAACTATTGCTGAGACAACAACAAAAAGCACCAGAATTACCTCTCCATTCAAAAAGGACACAGTGGAGCTCAGAAAATACCAAGGGCGTCAACGACCAGGACAACGTGAACTCCCTGATATGGAAGGAGAAGGGATCTACCACAGCAAATGAAATCCTACAATGGACAACCCACATATGGTCAACAAGGGAGGGCCACAGTTTACACAGGGTAAGGGTGGATCTCCAGCGAAGAAAAACTCAGATCTGAGTACTCCACGAAAATTTCGTGAGCAACTACAAGACAAGCGGGCAATAGGATAAATCCATCACCAAGGTTAGACAGGTTTGAACTCAAAACCACACAAAGAAGACAAAAAGGTGTCAAAGGAGGGTGAGGCGTAGTTCATTGACCTTTTAAACACTAAGACCATCCTCCACACAAGCAAGGTCTGATGAGAACACCATTACCTGTCACAAGCTGCGCAAAGGAATAAGTTGAAAATTGCTAACTAAATCCATCCAACAGTTTCCCTTCCTTTAATAAAGGGTGCTATCATAATGGGTTCAAGGTAATTTCTCTCCAGGTCTTCGCAACCAATACCATGGAAGCTATAATGTGGTCCGTGCATGAAATCGATGAAAACAAA